>VUQR01023473.1:29212-48571 GCA_015108515.1 Hemichromis elongatus | reverse complement strand
TCTTCAGTGAATGTGTTACAGTAGATGAACAACTTGTGCCTTTCAGAGGGAAGACCCAGCTTCTGCAGTATATGCCGAGCAAGCCCGTCACAGCCAGAAGCAAGAAGTTTGTGACAGCTGCACACAGTAGGAGATAAGATGTTTGTGTGTGTACATATGCGTGGACAGTGTTATCTCTCCGGACCTATTTAATGTTCTCTGTTCATCCTCCAGACATAGGACACACAAACATGTTTTGACACCTGATTGACCTGATTGATTGTTAAGTGCTAAATTGTGAATGAAAAGTAAAAAATGTACATGTAAAAAATTTAATTAATCTTATGTTTTAACAAACTATTTCATCATAACTAACATGAGAGAAATGTCTTTAGTTTATTACAAAAACACATTGACTTTGTGGAAGAGTGGGCTAGTGATACAAAAACTGCAATTTCTTAAAATTAATGGAAAAATAAATAAAAAATGCAAATGGCCTCATGTCACAAACATGTTTTATGAGGAATACTTGGAATATGAAAATGTTACAACTCTTTGTTTTAAAGATTTTGAATATTAACAACCGAGTTTATTGCGAAACGCATTGATTTTATTTGGGGTCATTTTTGACCCCGCTCGTGGAAGAGTGTAGGTATTGGCAGGTTGTGCATCCAAGGGTTAAGAGTTGCAATGCATTGCAAATAAGATCCATGTAGGAACAGGGATCATAGTTAATAAATATGCATTGCATATTTTTAAATCCATTACAGATTCATGCCTGTGGCAGATCGTGACATGCTGGGCAAGTAATCCAAAAGAAAGGGAAGGAAAAAAGAAAAGACTCTCAATAAAATATAATTTTTTTTTTAAATGTATGATTTACCTTTATTTAAGTCAACAGAACTGAACCTATGAACCTGGAAAAGTAGCAAAAAAATAATGAACTAAAAAGTATACTTATAGCAAACACCCATTTCTTAAGACAATTGCTATTATAACGCATAATTTCTTTACTGCTGCTTTTTCCGTGTGTATCTGATGTTCTACCTCAGGCTGTGATTGGCCAATAATTCAGGACCAGACAGGCTCAAATCCTCATTGGTTGGTAAGATATCGACCATAATCCTAAGCTTCTCCCCCCCTCTGAGGATTAAATTTGCTGTCCAGTCATCTTTAAGAAATATGCCCCACTGGTTAGGCTTTGACTGTGGAGAAGTAAAGCACAAACTCTTTGCAGGGAATATCTCATCACAGGAGCACAGAGAACTTAACACAAGTGGTGAGCATTAGCTGGCTGTGAAGGGGATTCAGGCCATGAGTTAGGATAGGGAAGTAATTATTGTTGTCAGGAAAGAGAGGTCTGAACTTTCTTCTCCTCAACTGTCAAAACTCAGTCTCATGCCCCCCATGCACTTTTCTATTCAACTTCAATTTATTCTATTTTTTACTTTTTGTAAAATATTTCTGTTTCATTTTTTGTTGTTTTCCTGGTCAAATAAACTCTCACTGAATGACTGTCAGTATTTAACAGTGTTTCCTTTCTTTTAAACGTTTCTAAAACACTTTTGTCTCACGTGAATTTTCAATTAGATATTTATATTTTAATAAGAAACTGTTCTAAAAGAAGTTGTTCAGCTTTGTGTACCAGTACACAATTAGACTTGCTTTTGTTTAAATAGACAAAGGCAGAAAAATAACTGGCACATTTTTGAAAAGCTTTACATGAGGAAAACAAATCATCTATATGACAAACTAAAGAGTCTAAGCAAATGAGTAGGTTTTGCTTTTAAATTACATTCTGTATGTAGGAAGTTACTGGAAAAAATGCACTCTTGCTAATGTAGCTAAATGATTGTTATGGATGTGCAATGATCTCAAGCTGATGCAATCTATATAAAAACATGAAATATCTATGAGTATGTCCCTGCTCTCATGCATGAGTCACTCGCCCCTGGTGTTTGAAGGGCTGCTACTTAGATTTATACGCTTGATCTTCCCACTACATTTGTCTCCAGCTTATTTGAAGTTCAGACAGATTTGTGCTTAGCAGGCAGTGTACTTTCAACTGCAGAGTTTAGATATCTATTCTAACAAAACCACTGTGCAAGTAGTTTTTTTTTTCATTATTGTTTTGCTATCTCCTGGGAAACGTTATGACTAAATATCAATTTAGGTTGCTGCCTGTGTAATGAGAATTAGTAATGTGCTTGACTCTGAAAAATATGTTAGCTTTTTTTTTATTATTATTTTAAAGTTTCACCTCAGCAATTTATGCTTTGTTAGGGTGAAATAAGAAAGATATGGATTGCATTCCACACACTGCAACATGTGTGGGAAGAAAGAATTTGCTAAAGAAATTGGTGCAACGTATTAATCTTGTTGCTAGTGCTGAACACACTCCAAGTGTTTCTCTCACTTTTATAGCAACGCCGTTGCTTAAAACTGCATGTAATTCCAAGGATGAAAGACGTGTTAGGAACAGGAAAGCTGGAGAGGCAAAGCGTGATTATACAGCTTTAGGCAATTCTGAAAATAAAATCTGAAGTGTTAAAAAATATGAAAATGATTTTTACCACATTTCTATTGACATATGCATATAACATCACTGGGCTGTGCCTGTGCAGCCGGTTACAGCTGCAAGTGGGATTACTGAGATGGACCAAAAATGGTAACAGCTATCAATAAAGCATCGATTATCTTTAATGGAGGTAAAATAAATTAAATAGCTGCAGATCAAAGCATTTATTAAAAGATCTGCCACATTTCAGATTTTGATCTAACAACGTTTAATGTCCTTCATTGTCTTCTGCTTATCCATGCATGGACACACCGCTAGACTCAATGCACAAAGAACATATTCAATATTCATTCTCAAGGTGTCTTTTGAAATACAGATGTGGGCATAAATTATTTATGTGTTGTGGTGCCTTCCTCTGAACTGAATTATGGGGTGTTTTTTTGGGTGAGAAAAAAAAAACAAGATTATGAGTCAGGACCTGTTTTATGTTGTGAACTAGCCAAGCCATTTACAGACAAACAAAAGCAGCCACAGAAAAAATATATATTTTGATGATTTGGCAAATGTGCCTTCTTATCTACTCCCACCTTCTTTTGTCTTAGGCTTCATTTAAATGGGAAATGGCATGAGCTGTCTCCTTGATGGACGTGCCTCGGGGGACCCTGTGTTAGTGCTCACTGTCCCGCAAATCAGTATTGACTGGCCTTGACTGGCTTTTAAAGTCCACAACCTCTTGGTTAATTACAGCAAAGAGCTCACCAGAGCATTAGAACAATAGATCTGTTCATTTACAACTTGCATTTGTTTTCTGCACGAGTGAGAGGGAGATATGGGTCAAAATTGATTTAAAAACAAAAATCTGGGCTGGGGTGAAAAGGCTGTTCATTCCTCCGAAAGCTGCCGTGTTGTGACAGTTCACAGACTGATTAACACTGCTGATGAATGCTTGTGTATTTGTTCCCGAGGTTAGTTGTTGCAGTCTCTTTTTTTTTTTAGGTCATTTGGAGAAAAATGGGTTTCTTCAGTGGCATGCCGAGGCTAAAAACACCCTCAATCCATGCACTAATGCACAGTTACTATTTAGATCATTACGATGGGGACACATTAACATTTAGGAGTAATTAAAGCATAAAGTCTTTGGTGCCACTGACTCATTGCCACATAGTGGAAGCTATAAGGTTAGCAGATATGTCTGCTTGGTCACATTCCTTGACTTAACAGTGCTTGGTACTAGGCCATGTTTTGCATCAGCATACTTACAAAAGAAAACAAAAGACTGCCTAGAGTAATTCCCAAAAGCCCACATCCACAAAACAATCTGCAGTATGCAGCAGAGTTGCATCTTCCATGAAAGGATATTTTTAAAAAGGGATGTAGCATTAAAGCTACTGGACCCTGTCACTCACTGCTAATTAAACCCCATTGCTTATTCCATTGAGAGGTCCTTTTTTTTTGGGACAAACATCATTAGACAAAGCACACAGGCAGCTGCAGGTGGCCTGAAGTCGATCCACTTGCACAGTCACACTGAATTTTCAAGAGGAATCTTCACAGTCAGATTATTTTATTTTTCCTCGTGCGCTTTGTTGTCTAATGAATTCTCAGATCATCCAAGAGAAGCAGCAACCTGCCGGTGGCTTGAAATAGTTTTTCGTATAATTTTGCTGCATTTTAAACGGTAATAGGCGAACAATATTAATCACAACATGATGCTGAACTGTGTGGGTGACTTCTCATCCATCAGGTCATCTGGAATAAAAATGCTACCTCCAATGGTTTCATTATAGTTTACTTTCATTATACTTTCTATTATTTTATTTATTTATTGTTAGGACCCATCAGACATTGTAACTTACAGTAATTACCTAATTACTAAAAAAGACTCATGTAATTAAATATATTAACTGAAAATTGGTTTATTTTCTGTATCCTTTTAACAAAACAGTAAGTAAATCCAGAGTCTTTACTTGCTGTCAGTTTGTTTAGTACATAGGGGTTTATTTATTAAAGCTTTTGATCAAAGTGACTGTGAGCATCTTAGTGCAGGTTTTTCATGTCAGACATTGCAGTGAAATATAATCTGTGACTTGACAGGTGTCAAAAAACTACACATATATCAGAACATTTACATTTAAAAGTACTTCATGCCTTTAAAGTACAGTAACTTTTTCTTTAGGTTATTGAATAGAAAATATTGTTGCGCTTATAAATATATATTGATTAGATTTAAAGCTTCCATGTTGTCTGTTAAAAACAGCAGCCAAGATGGACCTCGCAGTTTTATGTTTGTGACAAGAAGCCAGCCAGATACATGTTACAGCTCAAAAGTTACTTTTCTAAATATCCATACATTTGAAACTATATATCATCATTTAGCATTTGTATTTGTATATTTTCATCATCTCTTTCTTCTTTTGTCTTTCTCCTCCTACTCTGTCTCTGTCTCTATCTCTGTCTCTCTTCCACAGCATGTCTTTATCCTGTTCTTTTCTTCTCTCACCCCAACCGGTCGGTTCTGCCGGAGGTTTCTTCCTGTTAAAAGGGAGTTTTTCCTTCCCAGTCGCCAAATTTCTTGCTCATAGGGGGTCATATGATTGTTGGGTTTGCTCTGTATGCACTATTGTACAATATAAAGCGCCTTGAGGCGACTGTTGTTGTGATCTGGCGCTATATAAATAAAATTGAATTGAATTGAATTGAATTGAATTACTCTTTATCTGCTTCCTCCACCATTGCTCTCTTTTCCTTCATGTCCACATCATCTTCTTCCTCCTCACCTCAAGTCTCATCTCCTGAACTGAAGTCATAAAAACGTGCTTAAGCAGGCTTTTTTTTTTGCCCTAATATTGTTGCACTTGCATATTGTCTGCAGATTAGACAAGCAACCCTCTTGTTTCAGGGCAGTTCAGTCACAGATGGTTAAAGGCTAACATTATGCTAGCTAATGTTGGGCTCAAGTATCTTAAAAACAAATCAGACTTTCTTTTCACTTAGCATTTGAGTCCAACAAAGGTAGATGCACTTTCAAAGTAGGTTTCACTAATGCCAGCTAACAGAATTTAACAGTGGCAAAAACAGCAGTGCTTACCGACAGAAAAGTTCAAAATATCCTCAACAACTCAACAGTATTCCTGTCTTTGCACAGAATTGAGTTTCACTGGCTCATGAACTTATTCTGAACTCCTTTTACAAAGTTTTACAGCCTCCATGAGAGTAAATAGACATGCATAGAGTACAGATGAACAGCAGTCAGAGTTGTTGGTCCTAGAGCAGCCACCACAGCCAGGATTATGCTCTTAAATTGAAAGGGAAAATAACACAATTCGATTGACTGCAATCTACTCATATCTAGTGGTGACATTTTAAACACTGTACCTAAGCTGAGCTACACTTTATTATTACCAACCTCAATCGTTTTAAATGATCCTGTTATTAACAGTTTACGACAATATAAGATGCCATTTGAAAGATAAGCCTAATACCTTATTCAGGTCTCAGTCACACAGGCCTAGAAAACAGTCTTCAAACCCCTGACACCCTGCAGTTATAGAGAAGAGTGTATTTCCTGATCACTTGGTGAGTGGTTTCTGGAGGTTGCTGGCTATCGCTGGGTAAAATGGGTTGCAAAGAAGATGCTGCACAAATCTCCCAGACCTTTTAATGATTGTTTTGGACATTAGCCGCAGTTTGCATGAAACACCAAATCCAAAGCCATCTAAAGGTGGTTTTCAGTGCAGTACCAACCAGTTTTACCCAGTGACTGCCAGCAAATTCCAGCAACAATTCACAAACTGGTCGCAGAATATGCGTTTCCCTAGCAACCAGTGTTTACCAGGTACTCTGTGACTGTCTTCAGGTCTGTGTGAATGGGGCTTTAGCGATTTAGCGATTAAGTTCACAATGACTGTTAGTAATCACTTGCATCCAGTTGGAAAACATGTTTTTGTGTTTGTCAGATATAGAACTATCAGATGGTCGCTGCCTGTTCTCCGGGTCTGTAAGACAGAAGCCTAAAATCCTCACACTTCGTCTTGTGTGACTTGACTTGTGCTCCACACCAAACTAAGTTTAGAAACAAACACAATGGTGTTATTTCACAGATGGCACACTTGCTTTGAATGGGGTTCGTGGCGTGAGAGGGGGAGCAGGTTTCAAAGGCTTTGAGATCAAAGGTTAAGACAGTTGTGACAAATTCTCATTCCTTGCGGTGGTGGGATAATGTATCCGTGCACTAAGTTAACTGACCACAGAACCAGCTAAAGGAGTTCTTAGTAAGCAGGATGACAACAGACTGTTAAGGTAGTGGATAAGGAAAAGTGACTGAGTACTGCAAAAACCACGTGTTTGTGCAAGAGTGTTTGCATATGAGTGTGTCTCGTTTTCATGGATATCAACTTGTCTGTGTACATATGGAGGAAGAGAAGTGCTGCTGGGTGACCCAGTGTGACAGAGAAACTATTTGAGGCCTTTGCCTTTGAAGTCTGTCCAACAACACAGCATGATCTTTTTCTGTGAGCCGTCAGAGCGCTTATGATTTCATGGCAAAAGACATTTCAGTGCACCAGTCTGATTTTCCATCATATTCAAACTGAAGCTAAAAATGAATTTCTGCTCTTTTTGTTTTTGATACGTGCTGGCACTTGGAAAGGAGGCTTATTTAAGTCACCCTTCATTTATTGAAAAATGATGAGGAATCCGTTGAAGCTTAACATCTACCTCGATGTGCAAATGCCTCTTCTTTTTTTTCTGTGGCTCCTTTCCTGAACTTTCCTTTGATGAATTTTCAAAAGATTAAAGGCATTTTTTAAGGCAGAAATTTAGTATGTCACCCTAGCAAGTGTGTTATTTGCTAATGTAAACAGAAGGTTACAGTTCTCCCCTTCATTACTTTTTATGAAGGATCTCTAAATGTTTCATCGTTTCCTTTCCTCTTCCCTCTGTCCTCCATCTCGTCCTCTAAGCCAGGTCTTCCAGTCATACCCAAGGCCATCTGAATCTGTGGCCAAAGGCAGAGGACTAACTAAGTGCTACTGTATCTTTCACTGGAAATAATAAGAACCTGCACTTTTAGACTTAAAGCAGAAACATAAGCTGCCTTAACTTTCCACCCTTTTCTTTCACATATTCATTTACAAATGAATCACAATATAAAGAACAAATCATGAATGTTGGTGAACCTTAATTGCTCAAAACAGTGCTCAAAAACCATGGCCATTCAACAGCAACCTATATTTTGTGGAAAGTACAGAGACAGCAATATCTGTAGCAAGAAAAAAAACCTTACAAAATTGGATTTTTTTTTTAATGTTTACAGCTTTCAAAGAAATTAATAGGAAGGACAGGAACCTATTCTCACCTTTCGGCGGTTTAATTTTGCTCCACTCCTCTTTCAGTCTCTTCCATATTTCGGTAAAGTGTGTAGAGGGTTTATTAACTATAATTTTGTCACCAGTGATTTTCCTGCACTTCTGAATTGGGTTCAGTTTATGACTCTGGGCTAACCATTTCATTATCTGAGTTTCTGTGAAATGCTTTACCCATTTTGCTGTGTGATAAAGTTCATTGTCTTGCAAAAAAATTGCCAGCTAATTGGAAGATGCTGACACTGCTGACGTGGGTTCTGTTGGAGATTAGCGTTCACCTTGCTTTAGAGTTGTTGTTGGGGGGACTTTGGGCAAGAGGCTCATTTTCTACGTCCACCAGTGTACAAAGCTTTCTACCCAAAACAGACTTCTCCATAAACTGGGTGCAGCTCGATATGAAATATAATGTCTCCCATGTGACTCGCCCAAACAGCGAATTTCAGACTTTTCACGCTCTGCAGCAAATGTTCTAATCTTTTGTTCTGTTCTGCTGTGAGACAAGAACTTCGAGCCAGTGTTAAACCATATGGACAGTGTTGGGGGACCTTGGTCACTCAGTCTTTGTAAATAATTATTCTAAAGCCTTAGAGCAGCTTAGAGCAGTTTCTTATTTTTCAAAAAGTGTTGCCAGATAAATATATATTCTGAACTCATTATACTTTAAAAAGGTTTTGTTTAAAATGTGTTTTTTGTGACCGCTGTGTAACAGGATAACCTGTTAACAGTAGACTATATGTTTTATTTTCAATTTGTAAAGTGTATGACAGTAATTACTACATAACAACCTTGGTGTTCAAGATTCATGAAACCAGTGGGTCCAGCTGACTGCAGAATATGTCAGCTGGAAAAAGTTCAAAGGTTTATTTACAAAGATGAGGAATGTGCAACAGGGATTTTCAGGAAAGTAGTGCAAAGGTAAGTTTCCAGTAATTTCTGGGGAGAGTGAGCAGGCAGGGGAATTACAAAAAGGCAGAACTCTGACCAAAGCCACCAGCTGACACACACGGAGGGAACTGTGCGATGGAGGAAAGACGAGGTAAGTCTTTGGCAAACACATCAAGGTCAAAACATAGCACAAGAATGGTTAGAGGTTAAACGTGAGCTGGGAAGCTATGCACGCAAAAGGTAAGCACAAGGGAAAGGGAAGGAGAGAGAAATGAGTGAGAGGTAGAGAAAGTCATGTCGGCGCTAGAGGATGGCCAGGCATCCCTTGTGCTTACCTTTTTTATGCATAGCTTCCTGTTCCCACTTGCTAACAGGTTCATCCCCCTGTTCCTGGCCAGACATCGTCTGCTAGCGTGGCAGTAATGCTCAGGCCTGCATTTAACCTCTAACCATTCTTGTGCTATGTTTTGACCTTGATGTGTGTACCAAAGACTTACCTTGTGTACACTCCTCTATTTTTAACACAATTTTAGTGCATTAATATCTTTATTTGAGGCATGTTAGATAAATGGAACACAGTGATACATACCTAATATCACCATTAGCTAATTAAGAAATTTATTTTTTCCCATCAGCTTGCCTCAGCCATGCCCAGTTTCTCTTTCCGTATCAGTGTCTCTACAGTCAAACCTTCTGTCTCTCACAACTTTCTGGCATTTTCACCGCTATCCGATTCCATCACACTGAGAGCAAAAGCCTTTAAACCCATTAAATCCTTCCCAATTCAATTTCAGGATGGCAAAACTACCTTGTGGGCTGCTGCCAACCAGGATTCTGTCATAGACAAGGCCCCGCGATAATAAGAGACCCCTCCAGGTTTTTTAATCTATCAGTGCTTCCTAGGCTGGCAGGAGCAGATGCTTGGATATTCTGTTCAACTCTGCTGTGATACGAGACCACCGCCTCAGGTTTCTGCAGGTGGACTCAATTTTATCCTGTCCACACAAGGCTCCAGTAAGGTGCCTTTATGGCACAATGGACCAGGATATTTAATCAACGAGAATTAAAAAGGGACTGTGCTACCCATACCTACTGCTGTGCCCAGCTGGCTCTCATTTTTCACACACGCATGCTGGAACTTGTGCAGAGAGAGTTCTCTTTCTTAAATCCTGAAACAAACCAATAACTTACACAAGGATGGAAAATATGAGTCCTTATTACAGGCTTTAAACTTAAGTTATTGGGACACATAGACATAGATGTTTTGAATGTGCTTTGAAAGGACTAATATGACAAAGTCCATGACCTTCCAAGTTTGTTTAAAAAAAGGACAAATGTTTACAACCTGTGACTGAGCGGTTGCTAAGTCAGAGAAGCAAATACCAAATCAATACGCGTTAGCTGATTATTGTTGCTGTCCTTGCAATGAACTGTTGCTCTTAAAAGGCAAAGGCTATTGGATGAATCATTCATCTCTGGTTTGAACTAAAACATGTCAATACCCTGGTGGTGATCTCGAGGGAATCCCAAAGGCAAGGGTAGCTAGTCAATCAAGCTTGGTCAGTTGGATGGCAACACATATGTCCCACCCACACATAACTACCACTATTGTTTTGTATCACACAGAGATGGGCAGTAATGTGTTACTGTAATCTGATTACTTTTTTCAAGTAAGGAGTAAAGTAAGTATTGCCAAGAAGTAATTACATTGCTGTTACTTTCCCGTAAGCACACTGTGTTACTGCGTTACTAAACCATTTTGTTTGTGCGAGTGTCTCATGACAATGAGGTACAATCGTGCGGCGTCCGTGGCAGCAACAGACGTGTGTAGATCAACAATGCGTTGTGGAAGTGTGGGAGAGAGTACGACTATGCAGCGTTTACAGCTTGGAAGTAGTGACATTACTTTGAGTTTGATTCTGTAAAAAGTGACAAAAACATTAGCGTCCGCTGTACACTCTGCATGGGAAGAAAACTTCTTTCTTCAGTGAAAAATTAAACTTTAAATCTAAGCAAGCACCTCGCACGCTGCCACAGGAAAAGGGAATATGCACAAAATAGCTTTAAATGTTAAACTGTGACGGCGGGATGCGCCAATTGTGTTTGAAAAATAGGACCCAGAAGCAGATGCAGAGAGACGGGTTGCAGAGGAACACAAGGCGATCCTTTATTTGGACGATGGCAAATGAGAAAACATGAAAACTAATAAAACTAATAAATCTATGAACACTGAGTAAACTATGAGACGGAGTGAAAACAAAAAGGAAAACCTATGACTGAGACTAGGGTGAGGTAAACAGACGACCTGACATCTACATACAGAAAACAGAGGACTTAAATACACACAGGAGGTGATCAGGGGAAGTGGGAGGACATGGGGAAACAGCTGACTGACATCAACCTAATGAGGGGACAGGGGAAGTGAAACTAAATACAATAAACAAAGAACACAAGACTCCTTCAAAATAAAACAGGAAACATGGAGAAAAATACAAAAATCAATGAAATAAAACTAAAAGACACACAGCACTGGGTTGCAGACCCAGTACCATAACAGATTTCTTCCAGTCAGAGAATGTTGCAAATAATTTAATTTTTGCTTGATGCATAAAGTAAAAAGATTAAAACTAATAAAACAATTTTTAAAAGAGACTTTTTCATTTGATTTAATTCTATATGATGAATTATGCAGAAAAAATAGAATTGGACTGTATTCAGGTTGTGTATCAGGTTTTTAAATAAATAAAAAAGTAAATAATTACTTTTGAAAATAAGCAATCAGTGAAGTAACGGGATTACTTTCTTAGAGAACAATCAGTAATTAGTAACTAATTACTATTTTCAAGTAACTTGACCAACACAGGTAGCAGATGGCTGCTGGTGAACCTTTCAATCAATCAATCAATCTTTATTTATAAAGCACTTTTCATACATTGATGTAGCACAAAGTGCTTTACATGGTTAAAAGTAGCCCGTCCCGTCCCACCCCATCCCACCCTCCAACTCACTCCCCACACTCTCATTGACATAAACATTCGTGGATACATCCCCCCCCACACACACACACATTTACAGACTACCACTTTCAGCCTCTGGTTGTGTCCGGTTCTATTCTGTGTGTCCACTTTACATTATTAACAGCTTTACCTTCTATCAATACAAATCGCTACATTTTGTTGACATTACATTGTCTGTGGTCATTATATCTTTGAAACGTGCACGCCTCCTGAGTCACTCAGTCTGCCATGATCAGATATTATCACGGGCACGGCTAATTTTTACCATTAATAAACAAAGATATACTTTTAAAAGGATATTTCCCTCAAGATAACGCAGAGTATTCTCCAGAAACATCACACGTTCACATTGCATCAACACAAACTAGCATCCCACCTCAGATGTCTGTCTTCACTGTTTACCAACCATCCCTGCACTTACATGGGCACTCAAAAAGTAGGAAGGCCATCTGGTGGGGTGATTAAAGCTGCAGCATCTTTCCCATCCTGCAACAGAGTATTAACCATTATACATTCTAACTTTGGATGGAGAAGCTTTCTTTGTTTTTGAGAACATATTTAGAATTATAATGGCTTTTTTTTTGTTTTTTTGTTTGGTGTTGCTAGAGGGTAGTTTGTGGTTTATGTGTGTGTGTTTTAAACGAACATTTTAAAGGCTGATTTTTTTTCCCCCATCATATTGTTAACATTGTTCTGCACCCTGCAAGTGTAACATCTGATGCACGAGAAATGTGGATTTATTCATAGCAAATAGCTGATTGGTTGCTTGAACAAAAGCATAAAAAGTTGGAGAAAGAGCTCTTTAGCTGGGGGCAGAGTTCACGGTGTTTATTTTAACACATTGTGTAGCATACAATCATACGATGTTACATAAAAGTGTACAGATGTGAAATACTGACTCGTTGACACTCAATCGTTTTAATTGGCTCTTTAAAGGTTTATGTAACCATAAACAAAGACATTCTTTGAAACATCATCTGTGGTTCTTCTGTTCATAGTGTCTGTTTTTTATTCTAATCCAAGCATAGTTATTTCAAGTGTTATCACATGACTAATAATACCTTGACCTTCTGCTCATTACTCTAATTTATTATAGACAAAATTTGTATTTTATATCAATTATTTTTAAGAATGGTGAATTTCATATTTCGAATAATGTATTTATACACATTTTATCAGATTTTTATGTGTATTTGAATTTTTCTTTTCTTTTCATTTTTCTTCTGCTAATCTACAGAGTTGCGCAGCTGAGACATCATGATGGCTCAAGCAGACCTTGCAGAGTAAAAGCTCAGCCTGCAACCACCTGCACGCTGACGTCTTGCTGTTTAGACCCTTATAATCCACTATGATTGCAGGATTTTATTTGTGGCTGTGCCGCAGTGTGAAAGAACCGAGGGGTCAGTGAGCCGAAAGACAGCAGCTGGCAGCTACTTACATTTATATGGATCCTTAAAATCCCAAACAGTCGCACAGCAAAACAGCCAAATCCTCAGAGCTCCTCAACAAAAGAAATGTTTTTTCAAACTTTAAATACATGCACTACTGCAGAGCAAAGATTTAGTCACTGGCATGGTTACATAATGTATAAGCATTATGCTGTCCTCGGAAGTCCTTGTTGCTTTCTTCTCGGGGCATGCAATACTGATTAGAAATTATAAATAATACAATTTGTTTTCTTTTAATTTCAGTTAGTATTAAAAAAAAACAAACTTCAAGCTATTAATTAAAACATTCCAAATTTAAAAAAACAAAACATTTTTTGTACTACACTTTGTTAGCTCGTAACTAACAAAAGCTGTCTTTGAATTGAGAATTTCAGATGATTTTAAAGGTCCATCCATCCATCCATTCACTTCCGCTTATCCTTTTCAGGGTCGCGGGGGGTGCTGGAGCCTATCCCAGCTGTCATAGGGCGAGAGGCAGTGTACACCCTGGATAGGTCGCCAGTCTATCGCAGGGCGAACACACAGGGACAAACAACCATTCGCTCTCACATTCACTACCACACACACACCTATGGGCAATTTGGATTTTTCAATTAACCTATCCCCACAAAGTGCATGTCTTTGGACTGTGGGTGGAAGCTTATTGTACCTTTTAAAGGTACAATACATAAAAAAAAATAGGAATATACAATATAGAAAATCAATACAGCCGTCTCAGAGCCACTATTCTGTGAGAACAAAGGTGCAGCCCCGATAAAATCTCGCCACTAGAGTTTCATGTAGTTCAGTTTATAATCCAAGAAAGAAACATCAACAATACAAAGAGAAGGTTGCACTGGCTCATTAGGATTTGTTATCCATGCACCTTTAATCCTCGACCTCTAGCCATATTATCAATTCTGCTTCCACTTCCTTGTGCATGGCTTGTGATGTCCTTGCCACCAGCATCATGTAGAAGCCTGTAGATCTGGTACTCACAGGTCTATAGGCTTCTACATGATTAGTGAATCTCTATCCTCTTAGTAGATCACCATGCAGGGTGGCCGTTAAATGATTCCTGTGCTGTAGCAGTATCCCCATGGCAGATTATATACATCAGTTGCTTGATTGTTTATGTGACACATGTAGTGAAACTCCATCTTCACCTGTGAGACACTACTTATTCCTCTCACATTTGACAGAATGCAGACTAGACACCTGCAATGACTCACTATCACCTCTTGAGATATGACGGTATAACAAGACAGGACAGAGCCAAGGTTATCCTGTTAGTTTGGATATCCCTGCAGCACAACACACAGATGCCTTTGACGTGATTTCAGAAGGCCTTCAAATTATGATGATAACGTTTTCTGTTTTTATGGAACACTCTGAAATGTGGAAATCTTGCTTGTTGTAACTTTAAACTCATGTGTGCTCCAGAAGATTTTAAAAGTGGGTCATTTGTTAGTGCCAAAATTTAATTAAGTATCCCATACTGTCCCATCTGTACCCAGCCTCATTAATTATTACTTTTCCCAAGCCTCAGTTATCCCTTTTCAGTTAACTATTCATTAACAATATGTTTTGGGTTAATCTCTTTGCAAGAGAAGAGATTTTTGTTAGAGATAATGCAAAATTTTTCAACTGAGTTTGTTATTAACTACTTTATTGACCTCCACAATTCAAAATTGCTAAGGTCTGATGTTATATTGACAGAATTTTTCTTTTCATTTCAAAGTATGAAGCTCTAATGAAGGTCCAGGTTCAGAAACAAATCTCTCTACCCTTTTTTTGTTGTATATTTTATTATTTCTCTCTAACTCCCCAGGAAAATGATCAAGGAAATCTCAACGTTCATAAAATAAAGGCAGACTGTTTCAACGAATGTAGCACTTATTGCTAAAGCTAATTTCTTGACCTTGCTATTTGCTTGGCTTTCAAGAAATTATAATGCAAACATACAAACAAAAAAGTATAAAAACATAAATAAAACCACTGCAACCAGTAAGTGAAACAACAGAAAATGCTAAACCCAGAAAAATAACAACAGTGAATGAAAATGGATGGATGGATGAAAGAAAAGTAAGCCGCATTTAATTTTTCTGATTTTTCATATTCCTAGCACTGCTCTCCATAAGTAAGGCACTAAAATGTGCATCTGCTGCTGTTGGTGCTCAGTCATTAGTTGGTCTTTCTCACATAATGTACTCACACATAAAAATACTTAACAAAGCTTCCCTGCTTAAATGTGCCTTGTGTTTTTTATCCATGGGCATTTAACAAAGATGATGTCTGCATTCTGTATTTTTCTCTTTTTTTTTTACCTTGCAGAATCGGTTCTGTGACCAGTGATGGCAGTGTCACACGATCTCCCTTTGATCTTCATGCACATTTCAGACAAAAACGATGTCCACTTATAAAAGGATTAATTCATAATACTAACCATGGCCACTCACCCCGCAAGGCAGCTTTAAAGGCTCTTTTGTGTGCTCACAGGTGTAGGTTTATAAGTTCCAGCGTACCCATTGTTAGTATCACGAAAGACATGGTGGCTCTGAACATATCAATGGAGGCTTTGGGGCATTGTCAGTTTGGTTTTTTTTAGGATGAAACTGTTAACACAGTAGATGATCGTGCTTGCAAGAGAAGAAAATGACAGATATTCATTCTTCCCTTTTAAATCCAGTGTTTTGTGACAATACAAAATGAGTGAACTACTGCAGTGTAAGTTCCAATAAGACTGTGTTTTAGGCTTTGGGATGCTTGAACAGAAAAAATAGCAAACTTATTTGTTTGAGACAGATGACATTCATCATAAAAGACCAAATTGAATTGTGAAAGTTTGCCATTTCACACAGGCAATACAGACAACTATTCCTCATTTTGAGAAGGTTAAACTGATAAACGTACTTCTTTGACAGCTTTTCTCATGGGGAAAACGTGTCACTTTGCACACTAGGTGACACTGAAAGGCAATAAAAATTTAAGTTCTTGAAAAATAAAATCCATTTTATATGTAAATGTGTCCATAGCTCTGAAACGAAATGGCACATTTGTAACAACTATGTTAAAGTTCGCCATTTCCATATCAGATGGGGTTCTCATTTATCACTGTGTACTAATACATCTCATGCCTTCAGCTGGAATCTGTCTGTACAGCAATAACATTTTCACAAGAGAACAAACAGTCTTACAGGCACTGCATGCCAGCACAAAGATCCACCTGCTAGCTTTGATATTCAGTCCAATGGACCAGCTGAGATCTGCAGTTCCAGTTTGTCAACCTAATCCATAAGCATATGTTTAAGGTGTGAGGGGTCCTGTGCACCCTTTTGCTTTTAAAACCTGTCTTTCAACCACACAGCACGTGCACTCCAGCAGGCTGAGAGGGCCGGTGCTGGCTTTGCTTTTCGTGGGTGGAAGGTACAGAGAAACAAAGACTACCTATCATTTTTTTCCTTAGGATGAAGTTGTCCTTCTTGTCTCTATTGAATACTGAGCTTGTCACAGAGGAACTAATTAACATGGCAACTTGTACGGCCTGTGCAGTTCTTCCACCATTCAGTCTGTATCCCATTTGCATTTGAGAGCTGTTTGAAGGCAGTAATTCAGCAGAAAAATCCTCGTTTCTCTTCAGAACACCCACATTAGCTCACCTACAGAATAGGAAGCTCCTTTCAACTTCTCCTCATAACGTACACATATTAATGATGGCACATTTTCTAGCTTTTTAAATGTTTTTTCAGCTAAAAAAACTCATCACTGAATTCCCATGCAAACGTCATACTCTTCTGTCAGCAAGCTAAAGTTTCAAGCATCTACCTAAATCCTCTAACTATCACTCTATTTATTAGAGTATGAGGACCACAAACTGAGAATGTATTTGCAATAAAAAGTGATGAAAATCAATGTTAACAAAGAATCAGGCTTGTAAATGAAAAAACCATCTACAACTATAACATGAACCCTAAACCTTTACAATTGCAATGGCGCCCAGTGGGATGACAGTGCCCTCATCCATAAGACATGAGCGGTCGATGAATGGTGCGACATGGAAATGGAAAATATGGTTTCCTATCACCAGCTCTCAGACCAATTAACGCTAATGAGAGTCTAACAACTCTTGGTTTTAAAAGCTGTTAAACTCTGATTGGTGCCTGGGAGTAGTGACATCATTACTGGCTTACGTATATACCTGTGAGAAAAGAAGGAAAACAATCTGGGTTGTGGAATAAAAAGAGTTATCCTGACAAGGTTTTTATTATTATTGTTATTTTACATTGATGGATGTGCGATTCTAATTTGTTTGATTTTTATTGGACAACATTCAAATAGTTTTATCTAAATAAATATCATTTATCTACACACGTTTGTAAGTAGCCTGATCTGATAGAAAACTTTCCTATAATTATATCTGCAGTGGGAAATAAAGAATTGCCACCGCGATGGCAGCTAAACAGCAATTTAATGTCTTAGTAATCAACGGGATAAAGAGACAGGTGTATTATATTAGCACATCCAAATTGCTAAGGTGAAGACAAATGACAGCGACACGGTGAGGTCACAGGGGATGGGAAAAGGGTAGGAGGAGGAGTATGGGTGCGCACAGCTCGGGTTCTTTGAACGGGCACTAAAACAGCGGTGTAACCGATCCCAGCTGCTACTGTGTGGGGAATTGAGAGCTATTCCCGTCCCCCGTATGTTGATCACGTGTCCTACGGGGACGTTTGCTTTGGGGACCACTTTGGGAAGTAAACGCAGCGCGCCGGTGCGCGTAGCCAAATTGGAGAGAAACATCCTTAATAATCGTAATGATCCACCGGAGGATCAACCGGATCACTTTTGTTTCGGGGCGTTGTCATACACCCTGTACAGTGGCTTGCTTTACACAGATCAGTAAGGGACTGGCACTCTTTGTGTGATCCGTGACTCACTGACTTGTTCAAAGTTCTGCGCTTACGAACCGCGATCTTTACTGCGAGCATCACATTGTTGCCATCTCCTGCAACGAGTCGACGTACGGAGCTGTCACTGCGAGCTGAGGTAGGCTGCGCTTCCTTTATGTGTGCTTTTCTTTTTTGGCGGAATAGCGAGAGTAACGTGCACGACAGGACACACAGTGGCTCGGAGCCCGAGTTAGTTTGTGGAAGGCTCACGGTGTGCAGTATTGTGGGTTCCAGGGTTGCAACAGTGTCAAACGATATAGTAAGTGTATGACGAGCTCTTATCGCTGTACACAAACCTGCAGCATGAGGACGTGTTTAAGTGTGTGCCTAATTTTCTGCTTCGAAAAAGATGCCGAGGGGAAAAACAAAAAACAAATGCGCTCACGTAGGTCTGTAATGTGGCGGGTAAATATTATGTCAGGGACTTAATGCATGTGCTTAATGTTCACAGTGGCCTGCAAATTTATTCTCAAAAGTTTCTAAGAGTGTTAAGATTTCTGCTCTCCTCCTATTGATGATGTTGCTGTTGAATACTCTGAATGAGCTCTTATTTTTGGAGTTGATCGTTTCAAAGACTCATGAACATGCTTTAGTCAATATGCACTCATCCGTTTAGCCATTGTGTACTACAAGACCAGCTGCAACATTAAAACCACTACTACAGCTGAAGCATATGTCACTCATCATCCAACTACAATGCTGTGCTCTCCTGGGAAATCTTGGTTTCTGGCATTTATGTGGATATGCATCCACCTAAACATGGTAAAACAACACGTTTCATGACCATGGCATTCCCAGATGGCAACAACCTCCCCCAGTGGAACACTGCACCGCACCACCCCACAAAAACAGTTCAGGAACGATTCTAGGAATGCAACAGGGAGCCCAAGGCTTTGACCCGGCCCCCAAACTGCCAGATCCCAGTACAATAAAGCATTTACAGGATGCCCAGAACAAGCTTGCTTCTCTGAGACTCCACTCTAAAAACCAACAGGAGGCAAACGATCCACTTCTAATGTCCTGGTGCTTTTTCACACATGCCCAAGTCTCAGTCAGTTGCAGCTGTTTTAGCAGCACAACAAGAGGGACTTGCACCACACTGGGCAGGTGGTTTTTAGTTTAAGGATGATTGACGTTGGAAAACGGGGACTAACCTAAGCTGAGTCCCAGCCACGCCCTGCTGCTGTCAACCAAACCAACAGGAATGCTTTTCTCTTGTTA
>VUQR01023473.1:7329-19528 GCA_015108515.1 Hemichromis elongatus | reverse complement strand
CTAAGCAGATCTAAGACACGTTTTACTCTGTTTTAATGAACATTACATCAACTGCTGACAGGTTTGCACTTGGTGATTGCCTCATTATTTTGGTCGTATCCTGGCATTGTTGGCTGTAACACGGTTACTTTTATTTTGTATAGCTTGGATAAATTGCAGTGATAACACATTTTTGATTGATTGGTCTGTCAACGGTGTTTAAATATCATTTATTCACTTACTTACATGCTATTGTGGTTATAACCCAACATTCACATACAACAGCAATAATAAATTGTAATGTCCACAAAATTTAACATTATTGAAGTTCCACACAGAATTTTAACAGAGGTACACAATGATCCACTTAATAGTGCATCAAGCCAATAGTTATTCTGGACGGGGAATCTAATCTCCTCAGAATGACAGCCTTTTAAAGCAATGTCGACAGCATATTGAGCCTTAGTTTCTCTTGTCCTTCCCAAGGGATCTTGTGTGTGCCTTCAAATCGAGCGTGGCATATAGTATCTCTGCCTTGTAATTAGATCCTTGCTACTTTGCATGTTAACTGTGGGACAGAAGCAGTGTGATGGTGAAACATTTGTCATGGAATCACAAGGCTTCACTTGTGAGGCAACATGTATAAAGACATCTTTCATTTCTTTCCCAGTGGTTATTCTGCATTAGTATGTTTGCAGCTGACTAATATTTGCTCCCTGTATGAGTTACTAAAAAATTTGTATCTCTTACACAGACACATCTGTCCCTTCCCAAGAACAGAAAACAAGAGCAAACAATAAAACATGACATTTAAACCTCTTGCAGAATGGAGATGTTTGGTCAGTTGGTCAATCAATCAGCCAATTAAAATGAACTCTAAACATTTAAAAAGACATCTGTGTCAAAACCAGCATTTGCAATGTTATGTTATTCAAAGCATCAGGAAACTTTCCACTGCATGCTAATAAGATTGTTTTTCCTTTTGAATAAAGATGATAAAGATGTTTCATCATCTAACTCATCTTATGCACGACAATCAATTCTTTACTAATGTCAGAGAATTGATTGTTAATGTTGAACCATGTTTTTTTGGTTTTTTTTAATGTTGACTTTAAATTAATTAGCAAAAGAGCAGCCCTTTGTACCAGACACCACGCCAGGAGCTAGGAATCAATTTGCCTAAATTAATTAACTTTGAAAAAGCGATTAACTAAAAGTGCTCACATTTAAGAGCAGAATTCCCCCGCGTAAACACTGATGATTTCCTTTGCTGTGTAGCTTTTCAAAGGCTTCAACCAGCTGACCAAAACTAAAAATGAGGAAAGAAATGGTACCTGACTTCAGATGCTCTAGAGGAAAAATATGAGTAGCCCATTCCGCGTTCCAGCTGTGTATTCTGGTCTTAAACCTAACCATAATCGTATCCCTAACCCTAACCACCACTTTAATCACATTAGATTCCTGTAAAATAAATGTACATGTGTAGAATTATATCAAACGGTTCTCATGTTTCCTAATTTTTCCGAACTCGTACCACAGGGACGTGTTGGGTGGCTGAAAGCGTAACATACTGAAGATTTGTCACCTAGTGTAAAAGGTTACGTTTGGGAGTGAGAATGTGTTGTTTAAAAATACCAATGCAGTTATATCAGTAAATATCTGATATAAAAAAAATGGCTATTAATTCAGTCAGGCTCTGATCATGAATCAGGTCATTCATAATCTATGTCCCAAATGGTTCAGTGAAATGCTCAATTTTTGTATTCACATTATAACATTTGCAAGCCTTGACATAAGGAATTAATTTCTGATGAAGTTTAGAGCAGATAAAATAAGTTTTATCTTTTATATGTGAATAAGTCACACTATTATATACTTGAAGGTTTTACATTATCTGGTCTAAACTAAAGCTAGCTAAGGTCACATTTGTGCTCACACGGTAGTAAGTGCAAGCAACACAAATAAGCACCTTGTACCCGAATGGTTTCTAAAACATAGCAGTTTGTGTCATTAAGTATTTTAAAACATTTTCACATGTTAGTATCCATACAACCTTTTGTTGCAATTACATTTTTTAAGTAGTTCAAAGATATCTGCAATTTACTCACCACATAAAAAATGTGGTCGCTTTTGTATCTCCTTCATAAGACATTATGCTGCTTAAATGGAAGAAGAAATTTGACCTTCAAGCTGCCTTTAAGCTCTTACTTCCTTTGGCTTTGAAGAACATGTGCTGCTGAAATGTCACGTTACTATATATTTTTCTTTATGTTTTTCTTAGTAGGTGAGACCATGGGCAGTATTTTTCACATTTTCCTTCATAGCTCAGTGACACAGACATGACATATACTATTTTTTGTTAAAAGGAACACACACACAGAGACACACACACATATATAAAATAAATAATAAAATTTATTCTACCAGAGGCCTGGGAGCTTGAGGGTCCTGGGCAGTATCTTTACTGTTCCTAGGACTTTTCTAGACAGAGATCTCTGATGTTGTTCCTGGGATCTCCTGGATTCACTCGCCTTCTCTGAGCCCTTGGCACTTCTCAAGTTTCACATATTCCTTCTTCCTGGTGTTGCTGTCATTCGATATCTCTACATCAGGGGTAGGCAACTCCAGGCCTTGAGTGCCGGTGTCCTGCAGGTTTTAGATGTGTCCTTGAGCAAACACAGCTGATTTAAATGGCTAAATTACCTCCCCAACATGTCTTGAAGTTCTCCAGAGGCCTGGGAATGAACTAATTATTTGATTCAGGTGTGTTGACCCAGGGTGAATTCTAAAACCTGGAGGACATTGGCACTCGAAGCCTGGAGTTGTCTACCCCTGCTCTACATCAACCACTATGGCCATCTTCTCCTGTTTGTCTACCAGCGCTATGTCCGGTTTGTTAGCCACCACCATTTTGTCCGTCTGTATCTGGAAGTCCCACAGGATCTTATCTCGGTCATTCTCCACCACCCTTGGGGGCGTCTCCCATTTTGACCTCAGGACTTCCAGGTCGTACGAGGCACAGATATTTCTGTATACTATGCCAGCCATTTGGTTAGGGCGTTCCACGTATGCCCTGCCTGCTAGCATCTTGCACCCTGCTGGATTGTCTCAGGGGCATCTTTACACAGCCTGCACCAATTTCATACTTAACTTATGTTGGTGTAGCATATGGCTGTTTACGGATGTTAAAATATTACAAGATCTTAACAGAACAATACAATGAGATCATGGGAGGTCATATTCATACATGTATTTAAATGAAAGACAAGTGAAATGTGTATATTTATATGGCATAATGTGTGATACAATATGTAGACTATTGTTTTAACACATATAAAACACACTGTTTTGCACAAAAAGATGTATTTTCATTGTAAACTGTGTAATTTTCACAGTCATCTAAACTTGGCAGCAGAATAAAAATATGGTATATCCAAAGTTTTGTCCTTGAAATTATTCTGCACATATTTGAAATCTTTATTGGGAGAATAATAATAAGCATGTGCAGACTGTAATCATTCTACCTGGTTTTAGCTTCGAGCAGTCGAGTGTGTTGCAACTGCCCCCGGCCTCTCTTTTAATGTTTGAACCTTTTTTGCAGGATTTATTAAATTTTTTCTTTGTGATAATATTTTTTTGTCTTACTCATTTAAATTATACATGCATTTATATGTTAGTGTTGTAAATAAGTCTTGATTAATTGCTAAATATTGCAGTGAAAGTGAAAGTGGTATGTTGGGGATTAACTCCATTTAGCCAGCTGTATTTGTAATTTACTGATTTTTTTTTTTATTACTTTAATAAAAACACCTCGAGCAAAAGAGATGAATCAACTTGTGTGGATCAAAAGAGATTTCCCTCCTACTATATGCCTATCCTATAACAGCTTGACATTTTTCACAGCTTCCCTCTCCATATGAAAATTTGATGTTATATTAAGATAATATTTTCACGCATTGCCTCACTGGCCTGTTTTTTAAGCATGTTTTTCTTTTTTTGCCTCTGTGTCTGGCAGTGACAGCTTCTAATATCCTCTGATGTGGCGAGTTACTTTTATTCTTGAATTAGGGAAGTGTTTTTATGTTTGCCAAGAAGTAGGCCTATTCTCCATTGCTCACTCTGAACTTTGCTGACAAGGGAGATGCTAATAATTAATGGCGTTTTTGAAATCTCTTTAAAGATTCTCTAGGAAACTGCACAAGGAGGGGAAAGGAAGTACATAAAATGGCTCGGAGCATGCAGCAAAAACAAAAAAGTCAGCCAGAGTCAGATGGGAGTTTTTTTCTATCTAGAGAAACAAATTGTAGTGTCTCTCCTGCTCTCAGGCACACAGAGACACACCACAAACATATGTGACCCATTTTGGGTTCCACTTCATAAAGTGGGCAGTCATATAGTTATTATTGTTATTATTAGTTCATGGACTTGCTGTTGCGTTAGTAGCTGTAGTAGTAGTGGCGGTGATGGTTTATGCATTTATACTAGTGCATGATATGAAAAGCTTAGCATTAATAAATCATGAAAGGTACTATCATAAATAGAAAATTAGACAAAGTCTACTTAAAATAATTCATGGTGAACTTACTTTCTATAGACTGCAAATGGGGGGCTACCTGTTGATTACCTCTTAAGGACCTTTTTTCATAGATTTTACATACAAAATATTTTCGTGACAACATATTTAAAAAAAACGATTCTTTTAAAAAACAGGGAACATTATGCACCCAGTGGGTGCCCCCATAATACCAGTGCCCTTTGCTGCTGTTACAGTGTGTACACACGCATAGAAATGTAAAGCTTTGGCCTTTGTTCTCTAAAGAAGAGGTCTGTTTCATAATGGATTTCTCAGGACATGAGACCTATTGAATTTCACCTGCAACAGCAGCTCCTACAGCACTGCTATTTAATACTGCAGGGGACTACACCATAAAATGTTGAATTTTTCTCTCTATTATTTAGTTTATTTAGCTGCCATGGGTAAGGTGATTATGCTTCTGTTTAGCGCACAAATAAGTTTGCATTTTATTGCATTTACTGTGCATTCATGTGTGCTCAAAAACTATTCATGGCTATTGATCACTCCAAAATGTAGTTTGATGAGTTGAAAAATTGAGTTGAAAAAAATCAAGGCAGAGAAAATAGTTTAATCAAATTGAATAAGCGTAGAATATAAATTCATAATAAATGCCTTGTCTGTGTCGCTTATGTTATTTTACTTGGACGTAACAGTGAGGTATTTCTGTGCATATTTGAAATGACAATCACTATGGAGTCACACCGTAGTCATTACTGCTCAAAGGCCAGCTAAATGCCTCTACAGCTGTCGCCATCGTGAAACCTACAGCAGGTTGAACAAAGCTTTTAAATTTGCACCTACTGGTGAGGCATCGCAACATTTTTAGCTCATCTGGCCGAAGGACTGATGAGCATCAGTGTGTCCATCTACCCATCCATCCCACCAGTTCACAATAATGGCTACACTGAAGTACAGATGATCACCCCATGTACCTTCATCCAAATCGCACCCAAGGTCAAACTCAAATGTGTCATTTTCCATTTTCTCATGAATTGTTACCTCCTAGAATAGTGGATGGATGGGTGAACTGGTACTTATATAGCACTTTTCTGCTCTAACTGAGCACTCAAACCAATTTTTAAGCCTCATTTATCCAATTAGACACGTATCCATAATAGCCCTTTTTTTAATACCTAATTGTTTTACCTAATAGTCACGCACACACATGTGTCGGTGGCAACTTGGGGTTCAGTATCTTGCCCAAGGATACATCTACATGTAGACTGGATGGGCTGGGTAATCAATATTCGACCTTCCGATTGGTAGACAACCCACTCTACCTCTTGAGCCATAGCTTCCAGAGCCCTGAAGACCTATTTTTATCAGATTTTAGTGTCCTGGTTATGGATGTTTGCAAGCTCCCCTGACTTCTCAGTGGATTTAAATTTTCATTAGTTCATGCAGCCAACCAGTCACAAGAAAACATAACTTTCTTTCTGTACTTAAAACAACCCGTGAACTTGGATAGATCCTGAGCAGGATTAACTACGATGTCACTGACATTCTGGTTTCTTCTCTTGTGATGAATCGGGCAGACAGTTTTAAATATTTAAACAAAACTGTAATACGTTATCTGTGTAATTATCATGACTACACAGGGATCAAATAAGAGGGCATAATTGCAGATGTCACAGATGTATTACTTGGGTCATAATGTATTACGTAATTAATAATTTTAGTAATGTGTTATTAATTATTTATTTTAATGTGTTACTTACTTCTAATGAGAACTGCTGATGGCTCTGCCTATTCAAAGCTGTTTCCTAAACCTACTCTCAGTAGTTGCCTGTTCATCTGCTTTGCCTGTAGCTAAGTTTAAGTGGAATTTTATGGCATAACACACACATTTGTTTCAATGAGGAAGCGTAAAAGAACACAATGCAAAGACCTAAAGTAAAAAGCTACCATTAGTTTATTTTATGTCATTCTCAGTAATGATGTGCGCAATCACAGCTAAAATCTTGTGTGTTTGTGTGTGTTTTTTCAGGAAACACTAGATGGCACTATGGATATGTAATCCCTGAGAAATCTTTCCCCCTCATTCACTTTCCTGCTTTCATACACAAAAAATATCAACAAAATTTTATTGTGTCATGCAAACAGACCGATTAGAAAAGATTTTCATGTTTTGAAGAGGAGAATGGATTCTTTAACTATTTGAAAACGCCTGTTTTGGTTTTGAGTGCAGTATCTGAACTTGCACAGTGCTTTCAAGTAGCAGTACATGCACTTAATTAATGGATTTAGTACAACCGTTCGAGGAAGAGCTGCAGGAGTGTTATAAACATGTTTGTGCCTGTATTCATGAGAGGATGAGATTAACAAAAAGAAGACTGTATAGATGTTTCTGTGAGGGGGTGCTATGTATGTAGGGGAATAAATTAGTGTGTGTGGAGTGCTTTGCTGCTGTGTTTGCTCTCTTAATAGCGCTTTGCATTTCATGTCATGTACTTAAATCTGTTCTATGTCTTTTTTTGTTGCCCCTCCCATTTCCTTCTTCTCTCTCCTTATTGGTCCAATCAATAAAAATCAATGCAATCTAGCTGACCCTGTTTAGAGGCATCCTTAAATATCCTGTATGCAATATGCCAGAAATTGGTCCCTGCCCAAAATCTTTCTGCTATAGCGGAAACCTATGTTTCAATATATTTTCAGAAAAATGTATCTTCTCTCAAATAATTAAAAAAAAAAAAGAATGTTATATTAGTTAATACTGACACATACTCTGAGGTCAACATTTTGATATACAAAGCCAGCCTGCAGCCTGCTTGTTTCAGTCAAATCTCAAACTGTGTGACTTTGTATATATGAACTTTAATTTCTACTGATGCTTGATAATCATGGTGACAATATAGGGTCAGGACCCCCCACTGGCCGAGGGTCTCTTACAAAGTGTGCCCGAAAGTCCTGTGACATCATTTGTATGTGACAGGAATGCCACAACAAAAGTGGTGTACAGCTTTTTGTCAGGATGGGAGACCGCAGTGTTTTGTGTAGCCATTTCCCTCGTTGCCAGGTTTCAAAAATGGCTGTAATGAATTTCATGAAGGAGACGCTTTCATGACTCATTGAGTGACCAGATGCCACCAGCTAATGGAAAACCCTAAAAATCGAGTCAAGCCGAGCCGACCAGAGTAGGTAGTAGTGGGAAAAGGGCTATCAGAAATGTGTGCAGCGGGAAGGCAAATGTTTGCGTCATACTTTTTAAAGTTACACTACTGTTCAGCTAGTAATTAGTGATTGCAGACAAGTCATGTCTTGTAAGTAGGTATTTTAGTCTTATTAAACATATAACATGTGACCTGCAATCAAGAAAACATAATGAACAGCACTAAACCCAATTCACACAATAACTCAACAAAACTCATCAAAATTTGTTGTATTTTCTGTTTCTGTTTGATCTAAGACAAATCAAAAATAGTTGGGAGTTTAAAGTGATTGAAGTGTTTAAAGCTTCAGCACCACAAACTTGATAAAGCACTTGCGGCAGTATATTTCAACTGACTTATTAAAGCAAGAAATAGTGTGCAGAAGCAGCAAATGCTGTAACCAAAGAACTGAAGATTGCAAGAGTTGTTATGGGTGACCAATACTTTTCTCAGGATGAAAATCTCTTTCAACTTTGAGCAGAACTGCCGATCCACATCTATGGTGTAAAGTCTCTTTCAGTAACCTGAAAAGACAGACATACAAAGCTTAAAATGCTCTCTGTGCAGTCAGTATCTGTTACTATCTGGTTATTACTAAAGGCAGATGTACAGGCTGAACGTGGCTATATTTCTCATTTAGGTTTAGATAATCTGTCATCTTTGGCTAAATATTCTGCAGCACTTTCAGATTTAGTCCAGACTACTTTCTTAACAGCTGTTGGACTTTCTCTAAACAGGGTTTCAAAGAATGAGGACTCCTGACCTTTCTCTAGCATCACTTATTGAATGGATGGCCTATGTGTGTTATTATTTTAATGGGTCATTATTTGAGTTTTCAACACTGTAGAATATTAATCATTAACCATGTGCCAAATAGGAATATGCACTGTTTTTTACTTGTCATTTAATTTTACGTAGATATAACCACAACACAGAGTTTAAATTAAATACATTTCCTCTATGGTGCATGAGGTGGTGTTTGCATATATAACCTTAAGGTTTTGTCAAAATTTAAAGCCTACATTATACAGATGAGTGGAATCAATGCTCCACCACACATTACTGGAGACCTCAGCCAAAAATCATTTACAGTGTTGTGTTATTTACAATATGTTGTCCATATTTTTTTATTGACTAGCTGCTTTTCTGCTGGTAATTCCCCCTCTACTTGCAAAACATGTTGGGATTTGCCTCTTAGTGACCTTTTCTGAAACAGAGCTAACAAATCAATCACGGAGGAAGCTCTGTTAGTTTTAAACAAGCACACTGTTCAACTCCACTGTTTACCCACGCTAATTAGAACACTTCATTGTCAAGAGAGTTGCCTGGCAGTGTGTGTATGTTTGTGCCTGCATGTGTGTTTGTGTATAGACTTATAATATTCAATAAGCCTGAACAAGGCCACAAAAACTGACACAACAAGACAAGGACGGGTTATGCTCTTTCTTCTGCTGCTGCCAAAAGAAAAAAATCCGTTATTGATTTTTTTTTTTCGCCAGGAAAGAGTTGTAATAGACAGGCTTGATGGTTAAGCGATTTATTAAGATGAATATTAGAAAACTGCCTGAAGCAGCTGCAGACTTTAAGTTGTCTTACAGTTAAGTTGCCAGCCCAGCGATTATATAAAGATAGGGGAATTGGGAAAGGCCTTGGGGGAAAGTATGACATAGCATCTTTTCTACTCTTAACAAGGAAATATCACCTCATATATCACCTCGTGGAGTGCTTCAGTAGGCATGTTTTCTAACAAAAACACAGCATCTCCCAAATTAAATATATATATATATATATATATACATTTGTTGGCCACTTCATCAGGTTGGACCCGTTTTTTGCCTTTTTTACCTTAACTCTTATTTGTATGGATTCAACATTGAAACATTCCTCAGAGATTCAGGATCATGTTGATATGACAGCAGCAGGTCTTCCAGGTTTTTCAGCTGCAAATGTGAACGATGCAAATCTCTCGTTCTACCCCCTCTGTTGGCTTGAGATCTGGTGAGTATAAAGGCCATTTGTATGGAAGCCCGTTTCTGCCTCTAAAAAAACAAAAATTTCCATAACTCTAAATTTCGAGTTATTTTCTCGAAATTTTGAGTGATGGATACTTGATTTTTTTTTTTTTTTTTAGTGGCGGAAATGGGCTTCCATACATTTGAGTGGAGTTCATCAGTTCATTTTTATATTCAAAAACCACACCTTGGCTCGTGTGATTAGGCAGAGGATCAATAGGGGGTCCGTGACTGGACGCTCCCATGGAGCTTCAGATCTGGGACTCTTCATCAGTTGCACTTAGAACTGAAGAAGCTTTTCGGATTAGAGGTGAAACGTCTTCAAGAAAACTTAAATGTTGTTTTTCTTCTTTGTATATTTTTTTCTTTACTTTTGCACTTTTGTAGTCTTGCTACCTAATTTTGCTGTGCAAGAAACTGTACAATGACAATAAAAGTAAAGAAGTCCAGATACTTTTCCCCACACATTACACCACCACCAATGTGAACAAATGCTGCAAGGCATGATGGATCCATACTTTAATTGTGTTTATAACTAGTTCTGAATCGATCATCTGTAGCAGAAATCGAGACTCATCAGCCCAATTTTCCAGTCTTCTACTGTCCAATGGGCTACGTGAGTTAACTTTTCAGTTTCTGTCCTAACCGGCCTGATTTGGCACTCTGTGGTCTTCTTCTGCTGTAGCCCATCTGCGTCCAAGCTCAACATACATTCAGAGATGCTTGTCTGCATACCTTAGTTGTAAAGAGTAATTATTTGAATTACTGTTGTCTTCCTGTCAACAAGGCATTTTTGCCCAGATAAGTGCTCCTTATACACACACACATAAAAAATATGAATGCACAGATACAGTGAATGTGCTGTTTGTCTCTAAAGTCAGTCAGGTTTAAAATAAATCCCTCAAAGGACTTTGTCATGTGACTCTGGTTTTAGATTTCATCATTTTCCGGTGAATTTTTCTGAACAAATCTTGCCAAATCTAAATGCTAGAGCTCTAACATTAGATGAATATTAGATTTTCATTCAATCTGTCTGCATGATAGATTTATTCATGGTCACACATAGCAGATACACCATTTTAGAAAGTGAGAAATTTGATTTATCTAAATTACCCTGATTACTATTATTCTCTATATTCATAGTCTTGGGATTTATTTTACTGTTCAAGTAAGAAAAACTATTCACAAAATGTCTTGGGGTATTTATATTTTAAAATATATTTATATATTTATATTATATATTTATATATAATACTATTAGCTGAATTTAGCTGGTTTTTAACTAACATTATGTGTTTCTTTTCAAAATGAACCTGTGTTAGCGCCTGTATAAATATGTCTGTGTAGGTTCTCACAGACATATTTCTTTCCTAGACTAAGGAGCTAGGAAAGAAGGGGGCCTGGACTACTTTACGTTTATTAAAGATGTTTCACCTAAACCCAAATAGTGGAGAGACCCAGTTATAAAAGTAAATACAGAGAGAATGAAACCTAAACCTTCTAATAGTTAGGACATTTTTTGGGAACTAATTTCTAAGTAACAACAACAGGTAACAATGCTGAAACTTATACAGCCACCACACAGTTTTTTTCCTAGTGCAGGTCTTTCAAATAAGACACAAGCCTTTATGTTGCCATAGATCCTTTATGTTACTCTCAGTGTGTTGCGTCATAGCACCAATGTCCCATTTCTTTTTCCATTGTCAGTGACATATTTCCCTAAAAGACAAACCCACTATACCTTTAGGTGCTTTAAGAGTTTCTCTACAATAGTGTGATGTGGCTGGCATGCAAACCAGAAACACATCAGTATTATTCATCATTAATTATTAAGGAGTAATGAAGTCAACCTTTAGAATCTGCTAGTTACATTCAAAATGTAGAGTGAAAAGCACACTTGAATAGGGAAATACATTAGAACATGTTCCATAAATTCTTTTATGCATTATGTAGCCTATTCACAAATTAGTCTTTCATTTCAAGCTTTCAAGTTTTTGTTTGATCTGAGCCAGAGTAGGATGTCTCCGTGTCTCTTTAGTACTGACTGTGCATTTCGTTGCATGCGTTCACAACATGCTGTTTCAAACACATGTGAATTTGGACATGGGTGGGTGTAGCCGCCACTTCAAAGATGCCACAGTAGTAACTATAGCTAGTCAGAAAAAAGGTCTTTTTGATAATGGTTGTAAGATCCCCTGCTTGGATGTTTGGCAGCTCTCCTCATGCTGCTATGAAGGACAGTCCATTTATTCATGTCCGTTCCCAGAGCCCCAGAAGCCCGGCTCCCCAACGTTCCCTCAAAGAGCATGAAACAACGGGTATATTCTGTCACATGGGAGTGGAGGCGAGAAAGAAAGTGTGTGTGTGTGTGATGTGTGTGTGCATGTCTGTCGTGAGCATATGTGACATCCCCTGACTCAAGGGGAATACCCACCAGATTTTGTGCCACACTGTTCTCTGTAACACTGCTCAGCACAAAGGGT
>VUQR01023472.1:0-10135 GCA_015108515.1 Hemichromis elongatus | reverse complement strand
GGTGCAGTTCTCACATCAGGTACATCATTCTCACCACCCTTAATACAGTTCTCAAAACAGTTAAGGCATTTTTTTTTAAATAACACAGACTTATGTGTGCAAAACACTAAAACAATTCCGCGTTAAGACTTGTGAGAAATGACGTTACTGATGTGAGAATTGTAACTCAACTGTTGAGAAAAATTGTGACTTTGAAAATGGCATCGTTGTTGAAGCTAGTATTTCAGAGCCTGCTGATCTTCTGGGATTTCTCCACACAACCACTGGCTTTACAGAGAATGGTCTGAAAAGAGAAACTTTCTAGTGAGTTGGAGTTCTCTGGAAGAAAATGCCTGGTTGATGCCAGAGGAGGAAATGGTCAGACTGCTTCAAGCTTAAAAGAAGGGAACAGTAGCTCAAATAGCCACTCATTACAGCCAAGGTATGCAGAAGAGCATCTCTGAACACACAGCATACTAAACATTGAAGCAGATGGGCTATAGCAGCAGAAGACCACACCAGGTGTGACTCATTTCAGTTAATAACAAGCCCATTTACATGGGCTCACCAAAATTGGAAAATAGGAGATTGGAAAAATGTTGCCTGTTCTGATAGGCATGAATTTTAGCTGTGACAGTCAAAATTTGGGATAAACAACATAAAAACATGGATCCATTCCAAACAGACAGTCTGTGATGCTGTCCTATCAATATGGTGACCTAAAAGTATTTTTTTTTCTGCTTTCTAAACACAGCCTCAAGAAGCCTTGGTTTCATGCCCTCACAACCAGCATCTATTGCTTCATTTAGAGATTGCTGATTATGAGGCTTTCAGTTATGCATCTTCTACCTCCCAGTAGAGAAGAAGTCCACAAATGGGTTGAGGAATGGTGAATATAACAGCGGGATGACCATCATCATCTGCTGGTAAAAAGTGACATAGTTCCAAGTTAGTACATGAAGTAACATGCTGGCTCTGACAATCATCACTTTCATTTTCAGGAATAAGGGCATTTCAGTTACACATTAATTACCACATGTTCAACAATAGCAGCACACTGGCCTGGCACATGTGGTCCTCTCATGGATGATGTTCCTGTCATATCTCCTTTCTTTATTCAGGTCAAATCCTTCCTCAACAATGTGGTGAGGTGGTGTTACTATTCTAACAATAAAACAGTTACCAGTTTATCAGTTATTAAGTTGATTCAAAAAACATTCAGTTGAAAACACTCATGCAATGCTGGAAAAACATTTCTGATGAGTTGTCCATTAGATGAGGAATGCAAAAACACAATAACAAAACATTTTATAAGCAGTAGAGTATGCGTAGAAGCAATAGCAACGTGTACAAATGCAGTAAGAAATGCTAATGTGGCTGGTGAGAATGATGTTCCTGATAAGAGAATTGCATCAGAACTGTAAAATATAAATGGCCTTTGGACACCAGTCTTTTTGCTATAAATAATTGAGGTGGCATAAAAAACACAAACTATACACAAAAGTCTCTGATGGATGCCTGCACCATTAAATAATGTTTTCCTTGATTTGAATGATTTGGCAAAAATTATTACAACATTCTCCTGCTGCATATACAGATATTCATGAAGCCATGTAAAACAGAAGAGGGCAGTGTTGAACAAGAAATAAAGCTAGACCAGTCAACCGGCTTTATTTATATTGGAGTTGCTTCAAATTCTTGCCTGTGCGGCATTGCCCATAAATTCCCATATAATATGAAAAAGACCTGTTTATTTATTTATTTATGTTTAGTTTTTTAAATACATTTTTGCAACAAGTGTTACTATCTATCTATCTATCTATCTATCTATCTATCTATCTATCTATATATATATATGTGTGTGTGTGTGTGCGTGTGTGTGTTCTTTTCTTATTTAATACACTTGGGGAAAATACTGTTTGCCTGCCTGAACCATCCCTTGCTATATTCTGCAGATATATCTAGACACCTAGCATTTCCTGCATCCAGGAGACGAGACATCTGATCTTGTGGTTGGGGTTGAGTAATGTAGAGTATGGAAGGAAAAGTAACACCATCCATGGAACAGAATGTAGACTATTTTGTACCTGAAAGGTAGCTGTGAGCAATGCAAAATGATCTGCATTTTAGTCCTCACTGACAACTGGTTTGTTGACTATGTGCAGAGTTTTGAAAAGTGAACTCAATTTGAAATAGGCTCTGAGACATGATGCATACAAACATGCATTGTACGGTGATTTAATAATCATGTCAAGCTTGAAGATTTTCCGAGTGATCTGACTGGAAGGACCAAACCCATGGCATGGTGTCTGCTGGACTGCTACACTGAAAATTAAGAGATGAGAGTTATAAGTCTATCTAGGCTTGCAGGAGGCTGAGAACTACAGAGACACTGGCTAGATAGACAGATAGGTAGACAGATATCTTTGTTAGGGAACAGAATAAGTATACTTTGAAGACTCTAAAATAAAAAAAAAGAAAAGGTGGAAGGTGTTAAAAGTCATTCTTAAGTGTGCCACTGATGATAGAAAGTTGTTCTTGTGAGGGGGGAAATGGTGCCATACCTATGTAACATTCATATCATTTGAATTATGAATCAGAGTAGGAAGAACTCTATGTTCTTAAATGATGAATATTTAAAGGATTGAGTATACACATCATCATATTGACAAAGGAAGAATACTAATGTCCTCTTCTCTGAGTCTGATTAGAGGTTAAGCAGAATGCAGACTGCATAATTCATTTTCATTCTTGCATTTTTCTGCCTTTTGATTTGGCTCTTCTTAGGTTTGATAACTTCTTTGTGCCGAAGTCCGGCCCTTTCAAAACTGGAAATATGGAAAGGTGCGGAATGCTAATGAAGGATAATTGGTGCCATTTGTGTTTAGCGTGTCAAAGTTAAAGATGAATTTCAACTTTCGTTGTGCATAATATTTAATGTGCAGGACCTGCTTGTTAATGAATCTTTTCAAGGCCCAGTAGTAGTTGATGTACATAGACTACCCGCTGTCCCCACTGACACAGACATTGTCCACAGTTTATTAAATTGAATGTTGTATTTAACTGGTTTGGAGCCGGGGCAAAGTTACATGCTTTTGTACCATTCAAACTCCTCTTTCTGGTGGAATGTGCTTATTTCAGGGGGAGAGAGAGAGAGGCTGGGAGAGAAAGTGGGAGTTAGAGTCCATGCAGGTGAGAGTGTCTAACAGTGAGGAAATCAATATGATGTAAATTATTAAGAGCTCAGGAATGCGTCTGACCCCTACTGTCTTGCAGCAGACTGGGCTCTGAAGGCTGGCAGGTGGACGCGAGCTTATACTCTCCCTCTAACACTCATTAGTGGCTGGAAGCCGGGGCTCCTTGTGAGTGGGAAGGCAGGGATCACAGCGGGGAAGTGATGGCCCAGGCCTCTCACATCCCGGCTCAGCCTTCGCTCTGGCTTTGCCAGCCTCTCCCTGGAAGCTCATTAGTAAGTGCACTGATGCATAAGAGCTAGTCATTAGCTGGGCTTTTTTTCCGTCTTCATCTCTCTTTCCCCCGACACCATGTCTGATCCTGAAGACCGGTGGCAGTGCTGGTTTAAAAGACAAGAGAAGTCCACATTACCGCAGGTGCTCTAGACATATGGATATGAGACAGTAGTAGCCATCTGAGTTTTGACTTTTTTTTATTTCGCTTTTATTTCATGGAGGGTGTTGGGTGGGGGTTGCAAGGTGTGTTGAGGTGGAGAGTCAGGGTGGGGGAGGCAATTTGGAGTTTTTCAAATGGAGTCCATCCACAGCCCTTCAAACCAAAGAGTAAACATTAGCACTTGACCAAGGCTTTGGCTGGGCTCCCCTTTCTTCCTCCATGGTTGGTTTTGATCTGGGGTATTTGCTTTTGCTGCTGGCCAGATCCCCTCAGCACCTGATGGTTGCCCAGGCTTTGAGTAAATAAGATCCGGGGCCCAGGCCTCTTCGGGGCTGATGGGTAAATAAGGTCTCTGGTGTGTGTAGCGTGCCTGGCAGCAGGGTGAGCACTGGTGTGGAGGCCTCTAGAGACACACCATCCCCCCTTTCCTATATCTAGCTGTTTAATTCTGTTATCCTCTCTCTCTTTAACTTACTCCATTTTTTCTCCCTACCCACCAGCACACACACACACACACACACCCACACACACACACACACGCACACACAGACAGCCTTCTCAGCAGGCGTACTGATTAATGTTAGCCGGCTGCACTTCCAGAGAACTTGTAGCAGGAATTTAACTTGACCACTTGTTCAGGAAGACTGAAGGGGGGAATGAAACCACTGAGGTTATACAAGTGTCATATACATAAAGTTATTCGCATGATTTCTCCATAAATTCATGTTATGCTTCAAGTTTGCAGATTGCCACTATTAGAATTTAAAGACCCTGTAATTAAAAGTGTTTGAACATCATGTAAGATCAAACGCTTGTCTCCGAGGAGCAGTTTGGCATTTAGTACGTCTTTAAATGTCAGAAAGATAAATGATGATAATAGCACCTGAAATAATGTAATTACTTTTTCAATGGTAATCTTCCTAGCCCACAAACAAATGGGTTTCATATACTACTGAAAGATTAAGCAATTTAACACCTGTTGTCTCGGTGATTTATTAAAACAACAACAACAAAAAAAGGTCCACACGGTAGGGGACCTTTCGAATATAGCAGCCTTCATATTGCTCAACCTACATATTGTTTACCTTGTTGCTTTCAGCTCCTCTAAAGCTAATGGTCGTCTTTTATAAAGACATAGCTGTTTTGCTCTAGTTTCCCCAGTAGATGTATATTACTCACTGCTGATATAGTTTTACACAAAAGTTTTTTTTCATTATTGTCTTTCATGGAGCATTAGGTATGTAGTTAAATTTTAATGCCATAGTATCATTCAGCCACTGTAACAAGGGATTTGCCTTTGTGGAAGTTTACTGAGTCAAATCTCACCAGCTTAATGTGATCTGGCACTAACCATGTTGGATGCCCTTATGCCAATTAATGCAGGTTGTAACTCACAGACTCCTGCTGACCAATTCACATCCATTGTTGATAGTTTTTGGCTGCAGGAGCCTCAAACCTCCTTATTAGAGCCAAAAACCACAAGAAACCCACCACCTCTTTCAGCCCCATCATATTGTCTGTTGATTGCCAGCAATTAGTAAAGCCAGGCAGGCTGAGAAATGACAAGATGGGGCATGGCTATTGCAATGCATGGGCGTTGTTGGCTCACACGCCAGCTGAAAGCCTCAACAATGTTTGTTAACCCTAGGGGTCACAACTGATTCACTAACTCAGACAGAAAACAAGATTTATGTAGCACAAATCAATACACATTCAGACTTTTACCATTGCGCAGTGCCAATCCAGACACTTTGCTCTATCAGTTTAACGTGACACTAATGTGTTTTTATTCCTGTTTAACCCAGCCAGAGATGAATCTGTTGGCGGGCTAAGAAGGAGATGGCGAGAAGCAGACTACCCTTGATTAGCTGGGGAACACATGTCAACATGCAGAGGCTGATGCAGTGGCATGTCATAAAGCCAATGACCTATCAGTTTTCAAGTTTCCTGCTGGGGATTGTTTATCCACTGTTTATTCATTCCGAGAGAAATCGGCAAATTTAATCGCAGTGCCTGATAGTGTATCAAATGAAATAATGGCAGTGTACTTGAGTGTGCAGCCCACTCATTGCTGTCTTAAGCAAATTAGAATGAATTCAGGTTTCTCCAGTTCGGCCCGTGGGGAGTGTTCACTAGCCAACCTAAGCGGTCCACTTTATTCTTGATGCCATCAGCTCTGATTTCATTAATGTTGCTTGTCAACCATACACAAAAAAAACGACACACACCTGGCAGAACAGTCACTGCAAACAATTCCAGAGTAAATTGTTGTACAGTAGGAATCCTCTTACAAGCTGGCAGGCCAATAATGTAAAATTTGTTTAATGTCTTCCCCGCTTTCCATGTTAAAGGGGGAAATTGGAAAGTGACATGAGTGACGGGTGGTATTCTCTGAGCATTGACCAGCAGGCACAATAGAGGAGTTGAGTTGGGTGCCAAGTTCTATTTCAGGGGCTGCATTCCAATTGATTAGGAAGCTTGTGAAACAAACGGTGGTGACAGAAACAAGAGTATGGCCTTGGCAACTGTTGGGCAGAATGCCAGGTGTGCAGTCTTTCCTTGCAGCAACTCTCTTACTCGCTCTGTCTCTCATACACACATTAACAGCACATTAACGACACCCACAATGTGACCACTGGGATAACTTAGCGGCATCTCTCCGCATGTCATTATATATTGGGCCAGCTTTTGCTTATTTTCTTTCACCGGCACAAAATGCGATTGCTAGGACTCTTCAAATGAACAACCTCTATTTTAAGAGAAAAAACTATTTTGCAGGATTCATGAAATGCACAAATATTCCCAGAATTGCATAAAACTTGGTCCTTCACAGTGAGTAGTGAATTATGCTTCAGTCAAGTATAGTTCTGAAGTACTTTGAGTACTTTTGCACTAAACTTCAAACTATATAAATTTTTTGTATGTGTATGAGTGTGTGAATATGTGTGTGCGAGGGCAAGTGGGTGCATTTGTCCATGCATATGCCTGGTCTTAGCGGCAGCACCCTGTAAACCCCAGCTTGTCTTTATAGTGAAGTTGATGATTGGATAAACAGTCTGCGTCTGGATTATTGTACTGGAAAATGAAAGCATATGCACAATTTGCATTTTAATGAGCAAGTAAGCATTATAAAACAAATTGTCCTGGCAACAGCAACTCTTACAATAAAGCTGTGGCTTTGTATGGCAATGAAATATTTTATTAACCCATTTATAGATAAGTTATCATCATAATTCTACTTTAAAGTGCTTTTAGAGTTTATTTTAAATTAATTTAAGTGCGCAAAGCTTTTATCTTTTTCATTCCTGTTTTGGCTTATTGTATGTTCAACCTACACCGAGTCATGTGTTGCGTCTTGCTCTTTGTAAATCTGCTTTGATTGGGACACGTATGAGGAAGCCATGCATAAAATTTATGCATGACTGATGCAAAGTTCAGTAGGCCTGTGCCAAACAAAACACTGTTCAATTAAAAGGGAAGTAATGGCATCCTATATAATAAAGGATATCTGAGCATACATAAACTGACAGAAAAGCATGATGGCTTATTCGTGTCATGCTATGTAATTTAGTTAATGCATTTCCCCTTGCTCTTTAAAACACTTGCACATTCAAATTTGCCATCATAATCTCTATGACAGAGGACATTAATTATGTTCGTCGGCTGATCTCTGTTTCTTCACAACATCTCTGATTAAAATTTCACACATTGTAATGATGTGCTTCAGAGCTAGAAGCTGTGAAATTTACAAAGCAGTCAGCGGGCTCGCGTTCCTATTCTTGGGAGGTTCATTCAGCGCGCAAAATTTACACGTGCACACACACATTCACACACAGTATTTAAAAAAAAAAGAAAAAAAAAGAAGCAGTACAAAAAAACAATGCATATAATCCAAATCAAAGCTGTTAAGTGCTTGAGGAAAAGCTTTATTTACATGCAAATGGCAATATATCTTAGCAACTTGTTCATTAAAATATTGTGCAAATGAGGGAACAACAAAGCAGTAACTTCTCTCCAGATATGTGGGTTCAAATTTCATATTTGGGAAGTTTAATTAAGCAATAGATTATATTTTGAAAGGAGTGTTCACTTTAATGAATCCCTAGGGACTGTAGATAAACACTGCAATGGTATCAAAGCATTCATCTATTTAATGGATGTGAAAATTATGGATGTAAATGGCTTTGAGCCTTTATTCTCATTGCTCGTGGGAATATTTACCAGGTAAAGACGACACTTACGTAACCCACATTATACATATACTTTCATTTTGGGAAACCATATGAATACTGCTCAACCATTTTCAAGGACAAACAGCAAACACTTATTTAAAGCATGCTTTTAACAGCCGCACCTGACAAAAAAAAAATGAAGCTAGCAGTTTTTTTTTCTTTTTCCATTAAAAAAACAACCCCAAAACAGTTCCATGTAGATTATATTACACATACTTATCTTTAACATCACGGCACAACAACACTACTGCTACAATATCTGATTTTCACTCTTCTGTTTGGGTGAACTCTTGTCCGAGCAAAGAGCATATCTTCACAGAACCACTGGTCATTTCAGCTTTCGCAATAAGATGTTTGCCTGAGTGTGGCTCTCTATTCTGCAATCCCGAAACAGTGCAGAGTCAGTGAACCCTGGTACATTGTGTGATGGAGGAGTGCTACGTGCCCAACATTCACCTCTGTGAGGCCGGCTGTTGTTTATCCCTGTAATGTCCATTTTATTGGGAATCTCAGCGAGCCTTCACACTACCTGCTGTGCTCAGCAGTGTGGAGAAGCCAGGGCCAGTAGAGTGGTGGTCAGTGTCTGTCAATCACAATCACAAGGATCAGTTAGCAGCCATCATTCTCAGAAGCCGTACCCAGATGTTGCCTGTCTTCCATCTCCTCATGCTCTACCTCCAAATACTATCCATTTTCTATTATTTGTAGTTTGAGCTTTCTACCTTTGCGCATCACAAACTAATATCGTCTGACACTTTTGATCGTTTTATTATGTGCTTGCTTTGGGTTATTTATTATTTAGAAATATAGAATGAAACGTATTCCTGCTCCTAAAACGACTGCAGACAATCTGTTATTTTCGACCTCATGGGAGGCTGTTTGTTTCTATGTTTGTGTTGGAGTCTATAAAAGGGAGGGCTGATGTTGGGGAAGAGAGCAGTCAGAGGTGATAAGACGGGAACACCACAATATACTCCAGCTGTTAGAAAACAAACACAAAACATTGATTTTATCATCTTTACAGACACCCAAAGCTCACGGTGGTTGATGTTTACGTGACACGAAGTAAACAGCATATTGGACTGTAGACTTCTACTCTGCATTTCATTTGCTGCCTTGCCCTCAGTATATGTATGTCTTTGACCTGTTCCCACCCCTAATTTTCCCCATCACATTCAGAACAGACCTGCCAACGGTCAGCTTCATTACAGCCAATATCTTAAATCACCTCTCATGTGTTACCCACCAGTTTGGAGCTTGGTCTCCTCTGAATCGCAGTCATTTAAATGTTCCTGTGCTGATTGTGGGTGCAGGTGGTAATACATTAAGGGACTGAGACAGCCAGCGGCACAGTGCTGAAAGACCTTTATCCATTTGCACTAAGTTTTCCCTCACATTCGGAGGCATGTCGGTCTAATTAGACCAATGGTTTTGACTGTGGCCATATTCATATGGGACAGCTCACTTTAAGTTGTACAACAAGGTGATTCTACATCATATATACTCCACCAGGCCAATAGATTATGCCATGGTCTAGGGAATTTTAAGAAGAAATTGAACATTAATGAAAGCAGAGAATGGCTGTGGAGAAGCATTGTGACAGGGTTATTGCTCTTTTCCACAACATCCTTATAAGAGAGGAGTCTCAGATCTCACGAGAGGTGAAGATGTCTGTGGTACAAAACATTATTTTTCTATTTCTGTAGATAAAAAAATGAAAATTGTTTCAAACTACTTCAGCACAAGGTCAATTTAAAGTATATAAAATTTAATTTCTGCACCTTAATATAAAAGAGAGATGAATGTTTTACAGTGCTGAGTGTCAAACCAATGGTGCTGGTTCAGTTTTATAAAAACAACTTGTCTCTGTGTTTGAAGCACATTGAGTTCTCAGTATGTCTCTGTCTCTCAATGATGAGCTCTTCAAGCAGGTAAAAGCTTCAGAAAGCCCTCGGTCCATTTCCATTCTTGCTTCCAGCAGTGTGAGTGGTGTGACAGCCTCTTGGGGCAAAGGGATTATTGAGATCAGGCCTCCCCCAGCTCTATGCCTCTGGCCCAGCCAGCCAAGCCAACCCAGTCAGTTCCTTGAGCCCCCCGGTGCCTTACGGAGCAGCCCACCAGGCGCACAGAGAGCAAAGAGGCACCAGGGACCCCTCTAATTGTCCATGCTTTGGGCAGCTCTCCGGCAAGCCAGCATGAAGAAGGCCCCCAGTCCCAAGGCTGTTCCACTGCTCCCCACTCAACCCTCACTCAGAGATTCTGAGGACGATATAGCGTCTGCTTTGAGGCTTTAC
>VUQR01023470.1:10218-24017 GCA_015108515.1 Hemichromis elongatus | reverse complement strand
TGAAAATAGCTTGGCACAGTGAAAATTTCACAGCCTGTGAATTTTGAAGAAAATAGTTTGGGATATAAGCTTTACAATTTTTTTTTCTTTTTTCTTCTGCCTTCAGAGGTTTCCCAAAAGTACTGCTGTCACACTGGAAACACTAGTCTTATCGCAGCTGTATGAATTGCCAGCTTCTGCAGCAGGTCGCACCAGAGCTGCAGTCTATCTGTCTCCAGACTTCTATGCTTGCAGTGTGCGAATTACCAAATTTTGGCATAGATGCACTTTTAGAGGATTTAAACTGGTTTCTTACTAGCTAAGCTCTGTCAGTTGTTTACAGTGGGTTGGAAGTGTAACGCTTTTACCATTTTGTTCCGTGGGAATAGTAGTCCAGACACATTTTCCCATTTAGCTTAGGTATGGATGGCAACCTGAGGTAGTATGTTTTCAAAATGTCAAGTTGATATGCTTAATCGGGTACTAGAAAATAAATTGACTTCTGTCAGTCAGCTGCCTGATAAACAGCCACTATAAAAAATACACACCAGCCTCTTTTGTCGTTTGCTCAAAGACAGTATGATGCAGCAAAAGATTTTGTTGTGGTGAGCCCAGTCTACTCTGTTGGGGTCTGCTGGGGGAGCTGCGTCGGCGCTGGTGACACTAACAGATGGAAAGCTGGCTCTGTGATTGGCTACAAATTGGACATATTTGAAGTTTCGTGACCGAGAGGAGGTCACTGTTAAAAAGAAATAACAATTTATAAAACTGACCACACTGTTCACCGTTTACCGGACTGGCAACGGTGGACTTTCCCTAACAGACCGTTTCAGCTCTACTGCAACAATTCAGTTAAACATTTTACCGACATTTTCAATTTTGTTTTGCTTCTACTTTCTCTTTTTCTTAATGCTGTTGATGTTGTTATTATTATTAAATTATATTAACTGCTGTAGCAAAAAAAAAAAAAAAAAAATCCCTAATCCCAGATGATTAAAGCCTAATTGTACCTTTTCATATTGCGTAGTAGACTTTTAGAACGTTCTGCTTCCTTCACACTGTACACATCCAAGAAAAGTATGTAAGTAAGATAGAACACTAAATGTCTCATTTTATTCTAGAAAGTGATAGCTTCATGAATAATAACACAACCTATAGCCAGAACTCAGTAAACAAAGGACTGAAAAAGATTAGACTTCATATGGCTCCTATTTATCCATTAAATATTTATTGGACTCCATCCTTATCCTGCAGTTTAGCTCAGAACATCATTTGTGTAACAGAATGTATGTTTAATATAAACCAAAGTGTCTCAAGGAAAAATTACTGAGGTAACATTATACTAGGGCCGGGCAGTTAATCCAGTTTCATTTTCAATTACGGTTTAATGTTCCAACAATTATGAGAACAAGATAATTGGGATAAAGCAATTATTACTTTTTTACTGTATGTTTATTCCCCCTTAGTGTTTCACTTGTTTCTAAAAAACAAACAACAAATAAAAAAACAAACAAAACCAATGATGAGTGAGCCGAGACGTTGTTGGCTTGCTGTAAGTCCACTGCTGGCTGGACCTGGACCATCTCCAATATTGTGGGATGGTTGTGGACCACCAGGGTCCCTTCTAAGATTGGCTCTACCATCCACCAGTTTGGGACGGTAGAGGTAGACGGTAGAGCCAAATTCTTTTTTGCTTAAGGCAATCTGTTATAAAAAGGCACATTTTTTAAAGTTCATCGACGTCCACTGCACTTATTTAACATTTGTCCATAATTAGGAGTTATTCACCATAACTGTTGGCAAACGAGCTGGTAAATGTTGTCTTATTTTAATTCTTAAATGATTCTTTTTAACCTTTACGAATGTGTTAAAATGTAAAACAAAAAATTGTACGTGAAGGACTCAATGTTCAACAATAGAACATATAAAATATTGGAAGTTCTTATTCTTCGTTGCTACTACATTGATGGATTATTTAGGGATAATAATGATGTTTTGTGCTGTTGTCCAAGTCAATTTGCTTTTCATCGCCTGTGGAGAAATTTGCAGTAGAAATAGTTTTCCTTGCTGTGAACAATGTCTATATAATTGTTCCTTAGAAAAGGTGTTTTCTGTCTGCCCAAAATATCTTTCGCTTCTTACATTCTTGCATCTGACATTCATCCGAGTATTCTTAACCACATACTTGGATGAAGTACTTAGATGGTTAGAATATACTTATATAGGATCAATATAACCTAATTGTTCAAAATACACTGCTTTAGTCTTCGTGTAAGTTCTTGTGGTATAAACTAATCTTACTGACCAGGTTACTGACTCTTAGTGGCTTAACTTTTACCATGCTATGAATTATATAAGCACTTACAAACATAAGCCGCTTGACAGCATGTATTTTAGATAGCCTTTTGAACTGCCTTGCACTCAGTGGGAGCTGAACACACACACAAATCAATTCTTCAACACTGACAAAGTGTCTGAAATGAAAAACAGTGGGCTTTTATGTAAGCTATCTGGAGAGCATGATGAGAGGAGGATATCAGTTTTAACAGAGGTGTACTCTCTTAGCATGAAAGCCTGCGCGTTCCTCCGATGGCTGTATACAACATCTGGTGGAGTCATGTAAAATGTGTCCCTCTCGGTAAAGAATTTTACTGTATCACACAGTTTTGATTCCAGGAGAAAGTTTGGAAGATGTAAAGGTTTTTAGCTTTTTGAGGCCGTGTTTAAGCTCTTTATTGTCTTTTATTAGGAATGTAGCTTTTTCTTAAGGGTATACTTTAGAATTTTATTAGGCAAGCCCTAGAATGCACTGAGGAATGGCAGGATGGGGATGGTGTCATCTTTGTTCAGCAAGGCCCGAGGCAAGCCACATGTAGCCCTAATGAGTCGCTTACAATTTCAGGCTCTGCTTGCTCTCAAACACCAAAAGTAAACTTTTGTCTTTTTTTTTCCCCCCCTCACTATTCGGGGACCTTAAGAGGATTTTGGGATCATTATTTATTCATGCCATTGTGTTTATTCACCAGCCTCTTTGTGCGATGGAAGAGGGAATGGAGCAGCCTGTGCAGACGAAGTAAAAGCTGATAATTATCCACTATTAGTATTGTTTTTTCAGCCATGGTTTAAGTCGGCTCAGTTGATGATCGAGCTATGATAGAAGCCCTGAAACATCCATTTAAAGCAGATTACCATGTGCACAACTTTGAAGTCTGGAATCCTCTGCTGAGGATTCGCCGAATGGGTGTGATGCGTTTATGAGCCTGTTTTTTTTTGCTGCACTTTTTCTGTGCAGTTAGAGAAGATATCTTGTCACAGTGTCACTCGCGAATAGTAGTGTCGACCAGGAGATCCTTAAAAACAGCCATCTCAAGCCTGCAGGACGTTGTTAACAGTGAGAGGTGAGGAGATTGGAACCTTTACTTTTCATCCTAGAACAAAGAAAACCCCGGGGATGCTTAAATGGGGCTGTATGGAGGGATTTAGCAATGTCAGACTGCCTCAGAAGTAGCACTGATTCAAAAGACCAGCGAAGTAAATTGTTTAAAAAAAAAAAAAATGGGATTGGGCCTAAAGACCAAGGAGTCTTGAAAATGAATCAGATTGCTCATTTAAAAAAACAACAACAAAAAAAAACAAAAAAACGGTGCGTGAGCTTAGCTGTCTCAGCATGCTCAGTTGGCCTGCACACCGTGTTCTCCGTTTATTCTTGGTGTCAAAACGTTCCTTGAATCGAAGCTTACCGTTCAGCAGGATTTGGGGTTTCTCTTCGAAAGGGAAAACATTTCTCTTCAGCTGATTTCGGTTTTAAATACCGAGTCTGATTCATTTCTCTGTTTGTCACAGAAAAGTAAGAACAGATGGTGTCTTTCAGCTGGATAGCGGGGCACACAAGTTTTCTTCTTTTCCTTCCAGCACATAAAAAACAGAGTGGACTGGAAGCAAGAGAGTGGCAGGAGCCAAGCAGGGATGTGGGTAGAGGATGACTGGGGAGAGAGTCTGTGGTTCTAATCACCCAGAGAGGAAATGCCATCTCTAATCTAAGCCACTCTGGCCTCCTGTTCGTCTTCCTAGGTGATACCTTGGAATGCATCTGCCTGTCTTTTCTGCTGTCTGTTAATGCTTCTCCGTGCTGCAAATGTTTGTATTTTTCTTTTTATCTTGGTGGGAGATTTTCCTCCTTCCCCATTCGGATGAATAGATAAAACTGCCTAAGCTGTTAAATTTGTCTTAGTCCCATTGCCAGTGACTATACTAATGAAAATTTCTCATTTGATCTAAATCACTAACTATTTCTCTGCTATTACTGCAATATTTGCATTAATGAGTGATGATCAGGTTTTTTTCCTCTTGTTTTCTGGATTTATTCGTCTCATCCATGTATAATTCAGCGTTTGTCTCTTTAAGAGCATACAGTTGTTGTAAGTAATGGATGCTTTGCTTAAAGTGCTGATAGAAGTGTAGTGGGAAAGTCTTAAATGGAATTGTTTCTTCTGTGGGCATACCGTTTTATTACGAGACAGTATAATTTCCATTTTCTCAGTAATGGTTAGCCCCGTCTATAAAGAAAAAAGACATTTATGTGTTTTTACGGTTTATTTTCAATCATACATTAGGTTCTCTCTCGTTATTATGATATTGATTCCTCACAGGTAAATGGCACCATCAGAGAGATATTTATCAATTTTTCGATTCTGGTTCGTAAAAGCTTATTTCCCACTTCCTCTGCAAAGCGCGGCTGTGTTTCTGTGTTTTCTATTGTGGGGTTGGGGTAAGAAGGAGGACTCGATGTCACATAGAACTGCACCACATCAATTAGCAAAGTCTTGCTGTCATACAGCGGACATGTTTTGTGTAATCTTGAGTATTTAGTGTAAAGCAGATCAACAGCTTTTCCACACATATGTTTGCAATACGGTTGATCACTTGTTTTTTGGTGAGTTACTTTTATGACTTTGTCCCCTTAAGCTGCAAATTTGCTATTGTTTACATTTCTTTTCTTTCTCTTTTTTTCCTTTTCCTTAAGTGAGATCACTTTTCAAGTGTTAATTTTATCAAAGGGCTAGTTGTTGCTTGCAGCAGTATCATAGAACACAATTATGTCAATTTGGGAATTCTAATAATAATGCATAAGAGAAAATTAAGCTGCCTTGTTGTCGGTATCGCCTGTAGAATTCCGATTAGTTAAATTACCAGAGCGCACACACAACCCCTATGAGTATTCATGATACATCTTGTAGTCTTGTAATCTAATTCTGGTAACTTTTTAGATGCCTTATTACAAAATCTGTTGATCCCATTGATCCTATCCTCATAAGTATTGGTCAGAAGAAAATGTGAACCGTTTACCTTCAGCAAAAATGTATTATATACACTTTTGGAAATACAAAAATGAGGAAATGCATTCTTGTAACTGTGCTGGGTTATAAACATTGCTTTTCATTGATCGTTTGTAACATTTCCACTTGCTTTTGCTCGATTTTTACTAAGCAAAATCAACAATTAATGGTTAGACTTAATATCAACATTCTTTCATGGGCTATAATACATTTTTAGGACATGCAAATTAAAGGCTTACAGGAAAAAATGCAATTTAATATAAATAAAAAACGAGAAAATGTGGTTAGTAATAAAACAAGTCTTGAGTGAAAGTGTGTTGCAGGGGTTCATCATGCTACAGTGCAGAGACCACTGCAGAAGATGCTGAATCTCTGGGTGTGTCAGTGACAAAATGCCAGTATTTACATTTTCATATTCTCGAAATTCAGTAAAACTAAAAGAAGCGATATAGTTCATGAGAATGCATTTGATAACACCCAAGTAGAAAAAAAGAATCCAATGGAGTCGTGTCTTTATCAGCCTTTCTAAAGACCTTGTGTCACACAACATTCCCAGAACAACTTAATCCTAAATGGTTAACACAGTAAATATGGCCACTCGGGCTTTAAGCAACAACACATTACGAGGGGGGGAAAAAACTTGGAAAGCTGAAAAGGGAATTGTAGATGCTCAGGTAATTTAAAGGCTATTAACTATCCAATTAAAGCACCTTGGTGGCCAAAGCACCTTGTAGGCAAATAAAACTCAATTAATAGACAATTATTTGTATTTGATTTGGCATAATAGGCTTATTTATAAAGCCAGCTGTTTTCCATTGAAGAGAATATATCCTTAAAGCTTCTTTGCAAACTCACAACAGTCACTGCTGAATTCATTTATTTTGATAGCTTAGTCTAAACAGCACAAACACTCGTGGGTCATTTCTTTCTAGAAGTAAAGCTTTAACACTGCTGATGCACCTTTTATTTTTACCCACTCTTGTTTAGCCAAAGAATTAGCATAAATTTATTACACGTCCAGTGTAGATTTTTGCTCCATAAGAAAGTAAAAATTTCGTACAGTAGACACGGAAATAGATTCTTGCTTCTGATTGTGCGAGATTCAATCAAGACCGTCGGTGGCGGTGTGCTTAATCACATTTCACCGTGTGCCACTCAAATTAGACACTGCAGAAGCAACGCATACCTGCAGCCTTCAGATGAGTCCAAAGACAGCTAATCAAGAGACAAGGAGGACCTTCATATGCAAAATCTGGCACATAATAATCAAGTCAAAATAAATAACATAAAATCTGCGCATAAATGACTGATGATTGGCAACAGTACAATTAAATTTGAGCACAGCAGCAAAAATACGTATTTGTTAGGCGTAAATTTAGAGGAGAACTTAAAGGTGCTCCTTCACCAAGCAATGATGTAAACAGTACAGGGCCTATGTGCTGCACCCGTAGCATGTTTCCAATCAGGTCCTTCCTGTGATTAGCGCAAAAGATGCTGAATCTTGACATTAAAATGACACTTCACTGACATCACCAAGCACCATCAGCAGATCGGTGAGAACTACTGCAAAACGCCAAGTAGGTGCGGACAAGGAGCAACACCACTGTGGCGTAGAGATGAGCACTTTGCATGTATGTGCACACGGGGGAAAAAAAAAAATAGAGCTGTCCGTTTCCATTTGACCTCCACGTTTAAACGCAGTGGGAACACTTACAGCGGCAGGGAAAATCAGAATATTCACGGTCAGGCCCTCTGATGATGGCTGAGTATGAAATGCAGCAGCCGAAAATATGACAAAAGCTTTATTCATGGCATAACATCTTGGAGTGAATCCTACTCCACCTACACTGGATGACAAAATTGATGCCAGGAGCAAATTACATAACATTTTACTGATCTGCCAATGACAACCTGCCAACCTTTCACATACTCCTGTTCAAATGGTACCACACAACCGTCCAAGCCAATTTGTTGACACATAAAATTACTTGTTTGTTCCTTTTTGTCTATTTGTCTAGTTTTTTTGTTTTGTTTTGTTATTTTGGGACCTTTTTTGGGTTGGGGGCGGGGTAACAGTCTTATCATCATACAGCGCTTTGGTTAAATTAAGTTACGATTAAAATTGAAATAAAATATTCTGTCTTTACTACAGTCTTATATGCCCAACATTGTTCAACACAATCTGCATTTTACAAAGAGAATAGCTATGTGACGATGACACTCAGTCTCCTGTGAGACTCTGAGTCATACTTCTGTGTCCTTTGTGCTTAGTGCCCTTAGCTGCAGTTTTTAAGTAAACCCAATTCAGATGAGCGACTCCATCCGTCATCTGCTCCAACCTTCCTCTGCGTTGTGGCTGTATTTACCTGGTTTATCATGTCGCGTAGCTGAAGAATGGCACATTTTATCCCCATGAATATGTCTTATTTTCTATGTAAAGTTTCAGACTTTTGTATTAGTCGGTGGTAAAATGAGAAAGATTAGTTAGGTTTGGAGAGAAAAGAGAAAGAAGGGTAGGTTTAAATATCAGGACTCAGTGGATTCTTCTTATTCGACTTTCTTTTCACTCGATTACATCCTCCCTCTAAATTACATTCTTTGTTTACCTGATTTAATTTCTTCTCTCTTAGCACGTGAAGCCTCTTCAAATAAAGGAATTTTTAAACATAAATTTTTGTTTTTTCCCCCCCTCTTTGTACTGATTCTAGTACTCATTCGTGCAGAAATGTAATCACTGTGATTACTTTCATAGTTTCTGAAGGCCAGAATGTGCAAAACAGTCTGTACATAGACAGTTGCAGTTCTTAAATAAGTTTGGTAATGCCTTTGCGTGTCTCTAGTCACTACTGATCTCGTATAATGACCAGAGGCATAAGATACAAACATTATCAGCAGATCTGGAGGTGAAAGTGTGGCTACAAATGCTTTTTACACAATGTAGGTTGCTCTTGGTTTGAGTGACGCAGCACATAGCTGAATTATTGCTAAATAATAGATTATCAATTTTGCAGCTTTTTATTGCTGTAATTTTAAATTAGTTATCCTGGTGTTTAATAGTGTTTATTTCTGTCCGTCTCTCTCTCTCTCACACACACACACACAGTAACACACACACAGTAACACACACACACAGTAACACACTATTTGGATGCCTTACATGTTTGTCACCTTACCCTGTGACACTGTGAATACAGTTTTTTCACCATTTTGTGACATTTATTACACTACAGTGTTTTCACACATGAACTGTCATGTAGCACATTGAAGGAGATAGTCCGCACTACTGGAAGTAGTCTTATTTATTTATTTGTATTTATTTATTGATTTCTTTTTTGGATAAGGAAGCTTCCTGGAAACAATGTGTGGGAGGCAACGCACTCTCTTACTAGCAGTTAGGACACCAGACAATTAGCTGCACTGTTTGTACATCAGCGCAATCAGACATCACACGGACTTATGTAAGTGTATTAGGTGGCTGACAAGTTAAAGGCTGGCTAATTTCCCGTCTTGCTGTTTTAGACATTTACATTCTCCTTTGCACCTCTGGTGGAGAGAAGTTCACGCCTGCAGCATATGTGTAAAAACAGCTTAAAGCTTAATGCAGGGTGAGACACTATTATAGGGATTTGTGAACCAGTATACAGTAGATTCTGTAACAGTTTTCAACGCTAGAACGAATGAAAAATGCAGTGTAATTCAGTGTAAAAGAAAGGTGCAGTTAAAAATGGTTAAAAAAGACATTTTGCATCAACTAATTAAATTAAAACGGAAAGTAAGTCAGATAAGCACAGCGTCATCTTGACAAAAATCCATTACACACATCCCAAAGATCTGTGTAATGGAATTTTAACTCGTTTAACTGCTTAAAAATATTTTCTTGTTTTTTTTTCTATATATTTTTTTCTACTGTTCACAACCTTTCCTTGCACATGTGGAAACCCCCCTCTTGCTCCACTTGTCAGTCACTGTAAAAAATTTAGATTACATGCAATATCATGCCCAGAATAGCGGCAGAGTGCGGATGTGATGTCACCGCTCATGGAGCAAGGACACGGAGCTCTGCCACTGAAGATGCGAGCTTCCTTTCTGTTGATTTGTGAATTTCTTACAAGCCTTTCTCACACAGTCTAACAATCTTATAAAGTTCAATTGAATACTGTTTTATTTACACAGCACTGATTCACAACAATAGTCACCTTAAGGTGCTTTGTATTGTAAGCTAAAGACCCTATAATATTAGAAAGAAAACTTCAATAATTGCACAGCCCCCCCCCAACGAGCAAGCACTTGGAAGCAGTGGGAAGGAAAAACTCCTTTTTAAGAGGAAGAAACATCATTTATAAGCAGCTTCAGGGAGGGGAAACCAGTTGAGAGTGTAACAAAGGAGAGATCAGAGAGACAGGAGAAAAGGCAAACTATGGAGAGAGAGAGAGCTATAGTTTAATAATCGCTAATGATTAAATACAGTAGTCATGTATAAACACACAGGGATGAGTGAAGAGAAACTATCACGTTACCAAAGAATCCTATGCTCTCATTTGCAAGCTGTGTCAGTTTCAGTTTTTGCTTATTTACTGTGTTTTTCGGACCACAAGGCGCACCAGATTATAAGGCGCACTGAAAATTACAGGATTTTAAGTGTACCTTATAGTGCGGAAAATACGGTAATTTAAGCTGTAGGATTATAAAAAGTATTGATCTAGTTTTTTCATCCTACATTTGCATGTTTTTACTCCTGTTAGAATCATGTCTGTAATTCATTTCTTTGTCCTGTAGAACTGTAACAAGTTTTCAAGTATTCTTTTTAAAAACCACAAAGCGTCTTTTCTCTGATTTCAATTATAGTTCTCTCACTGACTCTTGATAACGTACAGCATAACTGTTATAAAAATTCAATTTCATATAAGCGTACTATTATTAAATTCAAACCTATATTTTATATCCAGCATTACGCTTTTATAGTGTTTTATTGCGTCCTCTGTTTCAGCCTTACCTGTTTAATTTGTCTGATTATCAGTTTGAATAATTAGCCACTCTGTTTTCACGCTTTGTTCTGACACTTTGTAGCAGTTTTAATAATAGTGTTATTAAAATGAATCTAATTTAATGATATTGAAAATAAAGTGTTTCAGAATTTCTAAATGTTAGTTTACAGAGGGCCTTACATGCAGTTACATTATTAGTAGTTTCCTTCGGTTTAGAACAATCCAAATCTATTGAGGTACATTTTGTCAGTGTTTATATAGGGAGCAAGCACTCAAAGCGACAATAAATTTAGCAGATTTCCTTACCTACAGGTCGCATTTATTTACCTATTCGTGTAATTGGCTTGCTAATGGGTTGATTAAGACCTTAAATGCAGTGGGTGGTCATCTATTTTAGCAGTTGGGACAAACTAGGCAGTAAAAGACACTTCCTGAAGCTGTCAGAAGCTACAGCAGTTGGGCATGGTCCAAGGGGTCCTAAGTAAAGGTTCCCTTTTGCTGCTGTAATATAGTGAGCGAAGGCAAAAGCAATCAACTCTGGCAGCCAGAGAAACTTCTCTGGCCACCTCAAGCTGTGGCTTTCTGTCTGCAGAGACCCTGTGTCTGGCTTCAGGTGGACGTGGTGTGGGTAAGGCGGTATTAATTAAATGCAGCGAGACAGTAAAACCTTTGTGTGCGAGACTAATGGCCTCTGAACATGACTACCTTGGCCTCATTTACGTTATGACTTTGACCATGTTTAGAGGACTCGAATCTTTTCTAGTCTCACTGATAAATTCTCTCTTAGAGGAAAATGCAGTAATATTCAGTCCAAGACCCTTGTGCAGCTCATCTTTGTCTTTTTCGTCAAGGTTTCAATCCTACATTCGGTCTTAAATAGCGTCAGGTACTAGCTTGTCAAGTGGCACTCGATTTAGCAACACAGAGTTGTTTTTTTTTTATACTAATACATGTCTTAGATGAATCCAGTTGAATCAGGCATTGGCTGTGATAATGCTGTTTGCAACAGCTTTTCCTTTTCCCTGTTATACATTCCTGCACATTCAATCACAGCAGTGTCTTGGCTATTAACCCACAGCAGGATCACTATGCCTCGGCACCCATTAGTGAACCGGTATTAGAGAGTTGAGGGGGAAAAAAAATGAAGTGTCTGGTGTGAAGTGTGTGTAAAGCACAAACTGTGACTCTCTGAAGCAGTGGACGTTTACTGCTTGTGTAGGTCTGTGGCTGATATGTTAATATCACTAATTGTTTCCTAATTAGATGCGAGTCAGTGAGTCGTTCTTTTAATACTCTTCAGGGATCATTACAGAGATAGACGAAAAGCATCTCTCCTGATAAATGGCAATCGGGTCAGCTGGAATTTCAACATCAAGACGGTAGGACTGATGGAAAAACGGGGAGAGCACCAAACTGATAGCTTCTGTGCGCTGCAGTCATGTTACTTAAGCAGTGTTATTTTCAGCGTACTGCAGAGTTCCATCAAAAGTTAATTACACATTAATAGGAGGTCTTTGTGGAGATTTAACATTCACTGACAGCATGTGATTGGAGCCAATTGGAGCCCTTAGCAGACAAAACTTTACCATATTCAGATATAAGAGTTCTGGTAATATATTGAAATATAATAAGATGACTCATGCTTTAAAGGCATTTGACCACTCTGACAACTATGCTGTTTTATATTTTATATTACTGACAAGTAGAAAAGCTGAGATGGACACAGCGTACATACGAAACAGGAAGGATTGGTTCAGGTTGGATTCATTTCTTGACTGGCAGGGGTTTTATATATTTCCACAGGAGGGGGGTATTAACAGTCACCAGAATGAGGGACATATTTATATGCTTGCTGCACAGTGTGCATATTTGATCTCTAATCACTTATCTCTCAGTGTAACTTTTGCAGTTTGAAGAATGGCAGTTGTGTTACATAAAGGATGTGAAGAGAGGCTGTTTAAAATTCAAAGAGTATTTAGATTCATAGTAATTCGCAAGGCTCCTGCTTGGATGCATATTTGCTGTACCGTAATGTTTCCATACACATTAACATGCCACCTCTGTTTTTCTCTTTTTATTTTTTTTCCCTTTGTTTTTGGATTTCAGCATTGTAACCTGCAATTATCCCCCCCTTTTTTTGCATTAATCATCCCAAAAAGGTGTTTTGTTGTTTTTATTTCTCTAAACCAGTGCCAGGCATTTGCCTTTTTTATTCTATCTCAAAGTCATTTCAGTTGTTTGTATTGTTCTTCCCAGCTGGGATGAGGTGGCGGAGACAAAGGCAGATGTGTCCCTGTTTGTTTTTGAAGTGTCAGAGTTAAGTCTTGCGTGTGTGTGTGTGTGCGCGTGTGTGTGTGTTCTGCTTCTGTGTGATGTTGCCTGTGTTTGGGTGTGTTTCATTTCCCCCCCATGTGTTGTCTCTGTTTGTGGTCCACAGGTCCTCCGCTGCATTGTTCATCCGCCTCCTCCTCCCCTGTTGAGCAGCTCCATTACCCTCCCCCTTCCATTGCAGCCAATGAGAGCCAGGGAGGGTTGCTAGGTAACTGTGCGGCTCAGCCAGCCCAGGACTCTGACTCTGAGGATGAGTTTGGCCCCAATTCATTCTTAGTTAAAACTGGCTCAGGGAACCTGTATGCTCCTGCTACTGCTACCGCTGATGGTGAGTTGGTTTTCAAACTACTGTTGCTTTGTGGAGGTTAGCCTTCCCCTGCTCCTGGATATGTTGTGTTATAGGTCATGTGGATGGCTATAGGCAAGAAAATGTCCCTTTTTTCTCAGCACCATGAGAGAGAGTAGAAACTTTTGAGTCGATATGTAGCCTCAGGAAATGCACAGCACTCTCTGAAGCAAGGTCTGCAAAGTTCAGAGCCTCACACAAAGAGATGGACGATTTTGGTTGAGCAGGAGATATTTGTCACAGATATTTCTCTTCAATTTCAATGTTTGATGGTGAGAGTATCCATCTAAAATCCCTCAAAAGCAGCTGCATGCAACCTCAAAACCTCAGATAAGAAATACAAAAAAGAGTACTCAGTACTAGGTGAAAATGTAATCCTTGCTGTATCCTAATAGATCTCTAAAATCTGAGTGCTCTCAAGTTATTGTTAAAACAGTTTTAAAATAAACACTGTCGTTTTTTTAAAATTTTCATTTAAATAGCATAGCAAAGCGTGGTTCTTGAGCTCGATTAAGTCTAAAGAGCCCCAACATGATTTCTTATTAATAAATGTCAGCTAATTATTCATCATGAAATGCAATGTCTCCTGCTGTTAACTTAACACTCACTCAGACTGACAGACTTCCATTTGTGCACAAACTGCTAACATGGTGTTAGGAGATGACAAGAATGTAGTGAGTGTAAAATATTTACAGTATGTTTACCAAGCAGCAGTCAGACTATGTTTCTCACACTATCAATAGTTAACTTTCAGTTATAGCGATGTATCTTTTTTATTTGCATGAGTTGCGTGTGCAGGTAAATGTAATTTGGCTGGTCTGG
>VUQR01023467.1:2851-31244 GCA_015108515.1 Hemichromis elongatus | reverse complement strand
GATATCATCACCACCACCGAGATTGGGCCGCAAGTCCGATAGAAGAAGTTCGAGAGGAACTGACCTGAAAGCTGAGCTTGAAATCTCCAGAGGTCCCCAAACTGCAGGTTTTAGAGCTCACTCGTCAACACTGGAGTTTAAATCATGTGATGGATCAAGGACACAGCTAAAGATGGAGTTGGCACAAGCCTTGCTGGGGCTTGGTACAGATGGGCAGCAAGATACAAGACACAGCAGAAAATTAGTTTAATTAATTAGTAAATTAAGTTAGTTTTACTTTCATCTTTTTGACATCTGTTAAATGTTGACCAAATTTCTTCCAGTCAGAGAATGTTGCATATAATTACATTTTTGCTTGATGCATAAAGTTAAAAGATTGACACTAATAAAACAAGTTTTAAAAAGACTTTTTTTCCCTTTAAATACATTTTATATGATGGATTAGTAGAAAAGTGTCTATTACTTTGGTACGTTTAAAAAACATGATACATACATAAAGAATTTACTAGTATGTAAATCCGTACTGTCAGTACCAGTACCAACACTGATATCGGGGGGGGTGATGATATCTCCCCCCCTGACCTGTTGTCCTGGCTCCCCCTTGCCGTAGCATTTGTGTTGTACCTCGTCAATCTCTAGCGGGGTATCGAAGATTCCATAGGTCCCTCATCCTATTCACCTATGCCTTCTTGCTCCAGTAGCTTGCACTTCTCTCTCCACTGCGGAGAGTGTTGCCACTACGCTATCCAGAACTAAATAGTTTCTATCCTTCTGTCTCGCTTTGCGTTTTTATTAAATTACATTTATGTAATGTGATCTCTAATTTGTCAGTGAATATATAAATAAATAAAAATAAAACAGCCAAGAATAAAATGTTAACCTGTTATGTTTACTCTTTACTAGTGATAATATTGAATTGATGAAAAAAATTAATAGAAAGTCATTTAATAATTGGATTAATTCTTAATTAATTTATAAAATTATGATTTTAAGAGAATTATTAAATGTAATGGAGCCTCTTTCAGCCGTGTTATCACTAAAAGTTGCAGCTTCAACATTTACAGTCGTGTAAACGGCGGTTAATAGTTTTAATAAAGTAAGGACGCCAAAAAATTCGACATGTCCCTGCCGAGCTTCCGTACAGCGGAAGCAGCGTGTTAGCGGTTTGCTGTGGTTGTTGTTACAAGGGCAGGAGATTTGTTCCTGTAAACATTTTACTCTACTTAAACAATTTCAGTGCTATAATTTAGATTTAAAGTAGTTATTTAATTATCTAAAATACAACAATATAAGGTAAGTTCTGACGTAGCAAAGACGTTACATAAACCCCCCCTCAGTTCAAAACAAAGAAATAATCGACTGTTTGCTAACATATTGATGTTTCCTGGGTGCCCAGGTTGTCGTGTCATGTTGTCATTAAACAAACGCGTTAAGGTCGAGATGTTCTTGAGCTCAATCTGGCGTCAGCTTCACGGCTAATAGCCATCTAGCGACTTTTATTTTGGAAGCATGGCAAACTTTATTTTCAAAATAAAGTTACAGCCTGTTTCTTTGGTGTAAATTAAATGTAAAATCTTGACGATCTGTTGAATACTCATGCATTATATATAGCATAATAACAATAAAATAAAGCATTCTCATTCTAATCTATAGTAAAATATTTGCAGAGATCATTTTAACTTTGGAGAGCGAGCTTTGTGTGTCATCTGCACTGGAAGGCAGAGCTGAGTTCTTCGGTGTAGCAGAGACATGAAATAGAAGTATTCCATCAGGAAAGTTAAATGTAGTGTTAATGAATTATTGTGATCTTCATAATGGAGATAAAATGAAAGGAGTGAACATGCTGTCTATCCCTGTGTTTGTAGATAAAGTTGTGTTTGTATGTATTTGTTGGTCTCCCCTCAGATGTCTCCTAAACCTCTGGAGCCGCTGGCTAAGAAGCTGATGAAGGGCGTGATCGCTCTGGAGCTGCTGGGCGTCCTCGGGGCTTACGGTCTGTTTCACACGATGGACACCAGCCGAGGTAGGAAACTATGAAGTGAAATGGATCAGGCATAGGTCTGGCTTTATGTCGTCCTAAATGTCCTGTTTTACCTGCAGATTTCAGGAACACCATGAACAGGAGGTTCCCGTCCATCCTAGAAGGTAAGAAGAATCTCCAGGGTCAATCTCAGGCTCAGCAGAGGGTGTTCTCCAACTCTAATATGGACTCTGGCTTCCTTCATAATATTACTTACTTTTTATATAGTACAAAGTGTGGCAGAGTTATAAAATCATTACTAAATAAGAAACTCAGAAACCCCCACACGCCACAGCCTGCATGACGAATAAAAATAAGACTGTTAGAGCGCAGATCAAGTTTAAATGTACATACAGCAGATAGAAGTTTAAATTTAAACGAGCTCATATTTAAATCGGTTAAAACCAAAGTAGGTGAAATAAATCAATGAAATATGAAAATAAAAATGATTAGTGTAATTTCAGCACAACAACACACAACGTGTTATTGAAGTTCATCTGAAGAGACCAACAGAAATCCTCACCGGTGATAACGCAGCAATCAGTGCGAGAGTCTGTAACGCGTCGCCCTGATGTTCTCTCTCCGTATTCATCATTGGTCACGAGTTTAGTTCTGACCATGAGCCACGTGGTTTTTATTCGCATATTTGCTTTTTTAAAATCTCCTCCAAGAACCTCCCGCTGGATGTAAGATGTTAGAAAGATCATTGTTACCGTGTGTGAAGCAGCAGTTTCATGTCACTGATCAGTTCAGCTGTGTCCCACCATCATGTGTCTTCAGACGTGGTTGTTGGGGAAATAAAAAGATGATGTGTAACATACACCTGCCCATCATCCTTCAAATTGATTAATGATTTAATGAATTAATAATTTTGCGATGTTCGCTTCCTCCCAGTTTACTACAAGTCCAACGAGTGGGCGGGGATCTACGGCATCCGAGAGAGAGACCGGGAGGCCTGGTCAGCCGAGCAGGATTAACGGCGTCCGTCGACATCCTCGCGTGCAGCGGCGTGGCGGTGGATCCAGTCGTCACGCTGGGCCTCAGGACTGCACAGTGGAAGTGCCGGGAAGAACAGACGTCACTTCCTGTACAGATTCATCCGAGCTGGTTTATTCACACAGTGAAGGTGGAATTGTCTCTCTGTGGAGAAGTTATTAAATGTGGCTGGTGTCCAGCTGAGTCAACCAAGTCCCGCCTTTGTTGTCTTTTTTACAACACAGAAAACTATATTTATAAGTTTGGTCTCACACTCCTTGATAAATTCGATTTAAAGTGGGGGGGGTTATATCTTTTATCAAATATTTGGTCTATTAAAAGTCAGAATTTTGTGAAACAGTGACAAAGAAAACCACAAAATAAAGCTTGAGATGATTTTACATTTCAAATGGTTTAAATCTGTTGATAATTTTATTCATCTTCTGCTTAACGGCTTCAGGTGGCAGGCAGGGGCGGGGCCTATCCCAGATGATACTTCAGAAGTTTTAATAGTTAATAGCAGCACAATCTTTGTCTGCTGAGCATAAATATGATTTATATGGGAGAGAGAAACATTCCAAATTTTAGATCTAATACATTGACTTTACTATTTCCTGGGAATATGACAGTGAACGTTTCATCCACATTTAAGCTTTAACGAGTGAAACGATTCACTCTTAGTCTCTTTTTAAGACAATCCTGTGTAAACGCCACTGTGAGAAGCAGGAAAAGGTTTCTGCAGACATCCACATATTTCACCAGCTCTAAGGATCCTTCATTCAAGGCTCACCTGTCTGTAGAGCCGCAGGACCGGATATTTACCCTAAAACATGACTCGTTTTAAAGATATTTAATATAAGATGTTCCCTCAAAAACCTGATAAAACAGCCCTGCTTTCATCCCGTGAAGTATTTATTTATGTATTTAAAACCAAAGTTTATCTTAAACTTGATGACTTTGACGATCCAGATGAGATTTACAGAAAAATGTTCAGCACACCAAAGTCTTTGATTTTACAAAAAAACAAACAAGCTACACGTGGCTCCTCGTCTTCATCCCACAGAACGAATCTGCAAACACAGTTTAAACGTCTGCGTCTGACGAGCGTCCGGGAATCTACGGCGTCCGGGAGACAGACCAGGAGGCGTGGTCACCGAAGGTGTCCTTCAGCTTTAGGCCGACATCGTCAGCGTCCTCGTCATCTACTTCTTCTTCTTCTTGCTCCCGAACGTCCCGCTTCCCGTCCTGGCTCGGCCGAACGCCATCTTCCTCTTGTTGAACGTGGTCTTCTTCCTGCGCACCGTCTTGGCGTCGCGGCCGTGGATCCAGTCGTCGCGCTGAGCCTCCCACTTCAGCTGCTTCAGACCTGCACACAGGAAGTGTTAGACGACCCATGTGGTTCATTTAGGCAGCGAAGCTAAACGTGACCGACGAGACTTTCTCTCTGTGGAGAAGATGTGAAACGTGGCGGCCGAGAGACGCCCGCCTTCGTCTCGTCTGTTTCGTTCTCACGCCGATCAGACCGCATTTCCGTTTTCTAACCCTGTGATAACCTGAAACAGCCTCAGCATCCTTCAGCCCTCACACGTCAATCTGAAAGTAATCATTCTTAGTTTCAGAGTCCAGAACGTTTCAGCTGCTGTAATCGTAACAGAAACCGTAACGATGATGACCTAGAGCATCCCAGCACAAAATCCCATCCCTAATCTTCAGGTGGCCGCTGGGCTCGCTCCCGCAGCGGTACGAGCTGTTCAAGGCGAAGCTCTGTGATCTCACCTGCTTTGTCTCGGTTGGCCATGGCGTTCAGCCCGATGTTGTCAAACTTGGAGCCAGCGTTCTCGTCCAGCAGGCAGCCAAACTGAAAAACAAATACAAAAACGTTATAAGACAACTGAAATATTTAAGATTTCATAATCCTGTTTGCTTGTTTCCATGAAGTAGCTTCCGATAAAAAGAGTACACAAAGCCTCCGAAGCCAAACTGACCTCTTCAGCAGACGCAAACATGGCCGCATCTTTCTTTTCCTTCTTCTTCTTCTGTTTGGAACCTGAGACATTGAACAGGGATCAAAAAAGTGATTTGAGTTTTCTATATGCAGCCAAAACAAATTGACCCATTAGATGAGCTGCAGATGGAGCACTGACCTAACGATCCGGAGAAGTCGAGGTCCTCGGAGGGTTTCCTCTTTCCCTTCTTGGTCTGTGGGCTGATGTCTGGAGCTTCCATCTCATCGTCATCTGAATCTGTATGGTGGGAAAGGGTTTTCTGACTTTTAATATTACGTTTGAAAAAAAAAGGTTCTCCCTCTTATCTTCTGTTCCAGCAGTGGACGTTCATATTCAACACGGCCAAAGTTCAAATTAGGATCTTAGCACATGTACAGCTAATCCTTTCAGCTTCAGTCTGCTCTAAACACTCAGTTTCACACTGATTTTCCTCCTCTTGGGTCTTTATGATGTCACAGAGAGCAAATATTCTGAATAGGGCCATCACAGGAATAAAAGCCCCACCCACAAGCCTTCTGTGAGGGGCAGCCAATGGGGAGGAGCTAAAACGGCTCATTTCAGACAGAGCACTCAGTATAAGTCAGGGAAGGATTATTCTGAAATGTGAATCATACAAAGCTGCCCTACAAGAGTCCAAGGATGAAAATGAGCAGAATTATTCCACATGAACAGAAGGATAAATTTCAGCCATCTTTCATAATTCAGCAGCGTTCATCTAAAACAGGCTTACAGATGATTGACTCAGATATCCCATGATGCACTTTGTTCGCTCTTCAGTGTCTGAAAAACAGTGATGAAGATTTCTAAAGGTACTGACCTCCGAATGCAGCATCTTCATCCTCCAGCTCAGGAACTGAAAGAAGAGGAGAAGGATGAGGTTAACGTTTACAGGTCGATTCTGTCCTTTAGCACATGGATACATGAACATCAGTATAATCTGAGTCAAACAACGACACAAAGAGACTTTTATACAGGCAGAGTTATTAAGTTAAAAACAGAGAATATTGACGTGAAACTCGAAAACAAACCTGGATTAAAAGACGTTTTTGTACTTTGTGATAGTTCTTACCATCATCACCATCACCATCACCCTCTTCGTCTCCGCCAGGGTCCATGAACATCCCTCCTTCTTCCTCCAGCTCGTCTCCGAAGTCTTCCTCGTCCATGCTGCCCAGAGACACCTCCTCGTCGTCCAGGTCGTCCATGTCCGAGTCGTTCCCGTCCGACTCCGAGTCATCTGCAGATTTCTTATCTTTTTGACTATTTACGTTTCTGAAGGAAAAACAAAAGAGTGGAGAGGAAGAGGAGGGTTCAGTCAGTGCGTCACAGTCTTTATTTGTTCTTTAGTCTTGAACGCTACCGTCACTGCGACTGCATCGTACGCTGGTGAAACAACAACAAATGTGATCACTTGCTGCCTGAAGCGCTTCAACAACGTGGCCCGCGGCGAATCCTGGCAATTTTCTACCAGGACAGGATAACGAACGAAGAGCAGGCACCCGCCCTTTAGCCGGTGTTGTTGCCAAAAGGCGCTTCCGCTTTGCAGGTCATATTCGACGTCTACCACGTCATCGCCATTACACGGTTCCCGAGCACTGGCAAAGGAAAGCAAGGCCAACCGAAGATCACATGGCGTCGAACGTTTATGGATGATCATAAAACCGTCGACATCCCCTGGGACGAAGCCAAAGCAGTCGCCGCTGACCGACGGCGAGGGAGAGCGTTAGCTGCCCGATGCACCACTTGGCTCAGGAGGATCTAAGGACTAGGTCTTTATTTGTTCTTTTCAAACATAATCAAAATTACGTTCGAGTCTCACAGCCAATCACGTTATTCTGTTTTTAGACTAAGTAAAAAGCAGCGTAAAGCTTATTTACTTTCCAATGTGCAGCTAAAATAACACAGAAACAAATGAAACGATACTACGACAAACAGGAGAAGGATAACTTTAAGAATTGTAAATAAACAAATAAATGAACTTAATGGAAATAAAACCCAGGAGTAAACCCGAGAAGTTGAAAACTCACCCTGCAAAGTCCAGATTATCAGTGCCGAGGTCGGTGAAGTATGAGTCGCCTTCAAAGGCGTCTGCCAGAAAAGAAAAAACAGTTACTCAGCCAGAGAAGTTTAATTTAAACCACAAGCAGAGGAGGAAGAAGAGGAGGAGATACAAAGGGCCTCCGGTGGGCTCCTCGTCCTTCAGCAGGACCCTACGGACTGGACCAGCCTGGGTTGAGTTTAAGCCTTTGATTTGACATATAAAATCTTTGTAATGCAGTTTTGGTCGCGTTTAAATTTCAGTTTTAATGAATTTATTGTGTCTCGACTTAAACCGTTAACCAAGGACCTGTGATGTTTTCATCAGGACGTACTGAGCATTAAATTAATTTACCAAGAAGTTTCTCAAACTCTTCATCGTCCACATCCTCCAGGCTCTCGTCATCGTCGTCGCCTCGTGGCCGGCGTTGCTGCTTCTCCTGCTGACGTTTTTTGAAGAAGCTGACGAACGAAACAAAACTCATTAAACGCAAAACAGCGGAAATATGTCACGTGACCTCGCTGGGACTCACCGATGGAAGAAGATCTCGTCAACAGGAACCTGACTTTCTTCTTTAGACAGAAACTCAGCGCTGTTCACTGACACACACACACACACACACACACAACGTGAAGGATCCACATTGACCTGGCATCACAGAGCAAATCAACAAACCACGTGGAAGAGTGAACTTTGTGTAAAGTTACCTGGTAGCAGGCTGACAGGTAACCTGTGTTTGGGCTTCAGCACAGCGGCGTCGGTGTTTTCTGACAAATCAAAATGTTACAAACTGAAAGTTATGCTTCAGTTTATTAAAAGCATGAATAAACTGTCAGAATGTGTGAAGTCGGCTGGATTTCATCCGTTTTAATCTGAGACGGCGATGAAAGCACAGACTCGCGATAACGACTTCTGAGTCTAAAATCTTTTTCTGTTGTGTTTTATTTAGATCGTCTTTACTGTCCGCTGTCTCTCGTTTCTCTGCAGGTTGCTGCCGTTTTGCAGCTTTCTGAATTTGACGCGTCTCTTTTTCATTGGTTTTTGTTTCTCTTTGCTTTTTTGACTTTCTTTGAACTATTTTAAAAATGTGAACATTTGACACCAGTTTTCATCATTTTCCTATCTACATGTGATCATTTTGCATCCATCTGTGTTTATGCTGCATCATCATGCATCCGACAGAACTGGTGTTTGTTTGTCTCACGTTCTGCTTTGAGCTGTTTGGGGTTTCTGAAGACGAATCGATCGAGGAAGCGGATGAGGGTGAAGTCCTGCAGAGGGTCTCCAGAGTACTGGATGAAGTCTCCCTGAGGACATAAAATCATATCAAACATTAACAGTGAGAAGTGCGATGATTACAGAGCTCTAGAGCATGCGGAAAGGGGCGTGGCTTTTTACCTGCAGAATGGTTTTTGCAAACAGTGACACTGACGGGTGGAAGTGCAGAGTGAGCTGCAGAGAACATTAGACATTAGGTTACACACAGCAACTAGTGAACACGAGCTCTGGTTGACCACTTTGTGTTCACTGGGACTGATTTTCTTTACCTTCTGCAGCTCCCATAAAGCCGAGCGATCGGCGCCGCAGAATAACGGGTTTCTGTGCAGCGGGTCGTACGTCTGAACGCTCTTCATTCCTGAAAGGAAACAGGACGAACAAACAAACTGACAGTTATGTTGGATTAAACACATTCTTCTGTATTCGTTTTCAAACAAAGACTAAGATTAAGATTAAGATAAGTCAGTACTGATCTTTGCAGCTCACAGACCTTCCAGGTTCTGGTGATGTACCCATGATGCTGCGGGTTTGACCTCCTCGACCTCTGTGTTCGTTTCTTCCTCTAGTTTGTCGGCGTCCACGAATCGCTCCTCTTCATCATCCTCCTCATCTGCGGCGAGGTCTTTGAACGCCTCCTCCTCCTCCTCCTGAGTGAAGCCATAATTCACGAGTTTAAAGCAGCTCATCTTTGAGGGCGTATATGTCATAAAGCTAAATGTTAACCATCAGTTTTTCCCACACCCCCACGGATTTCGTACCCCCTCCTCCTCCTGCAGCAGTATCTTCAGGCTTGGTTTGGCCCTCATGACCTCCGACACCAGGAAAAGCGCCCCGCAGGCGAAGCTGGCGCTCTGCTCGGCACTGATCTGCAGCAGCCGCTTGACGAAGGCTTTGACCCGCCTCAGCGCCACGTCAGCCTTCATGGATTTGTACAGCAGGTTGAGGAACATGTTCGGCCGGGAGCACGATGACAGCCCGGGGTCCAGCAGCTTCCTGCAGCACAGGTGGAGAAAGTAAACACCTGGATGGTGTCTATTTAGAGCCCATAAACAACCTGCCAGGCGGTGCTGTTCTTACCTGTACAAAGCCACGTAGTAGCGGTCTGAGACGCTCTGCTGGGAGTCCATCACCTGGAAGAGCAGCATGAGCGCCTGCACGGCCGTGTTGAACTTCACCAGGTGAACCACTTTGAAGAGTGTGTCCATCTGCTCCCTCACCGTGTCGTCCCCGGCGCGCGTGTAAGGATACGCCCTGTTCACGCCTGCCAGCAGCACGCTCAGCATCTTTGACTCGATGTCCTTCTTCTTGACGCAGGCGCGGAAGAAGGAAAAGTAGATGGTAATGAGCTTGGCGGCGAGCCCGTCCTCGTCGTGGCTCAGGATCACCTGGCTGAGGAAGCACACGGCGTAGTACTGCGCCTTCGGGCTGATGTTGGGCCGGAATAGGAGCCGCTCCACCTCGCAGGACACCACCACCTTCATGTTGGGGTGTTTGTGCAGCAGCGTCTCCAGCAGGTACGACGCCTTCGCCGCCGTCTTGTACTCCGGGTCGCCGAGCTTGTTTACCACTTGGCTGAGCAGCGCCTTCTCCTGCTCGGGGCGGCTGCACAGCAGCTCGTGGGCGGTGGCTAGCGCCTTTGCCTTGGTGGCGGGCACCGTGTCGTGAGCCACTGAGTCCAGCGCCGCCACGAACTCGGCCACGTGGTGCTTCAGCTGGTGCTCGAAGTACCAGAGGATGAGGCGGCGGTCGCGGGCATCGCGGTTGCCGCTGGCCTTCTCCTCCAGCTGGTGGAACGGGTGCTGGGCGAAGGTGCGGAGCTTCCTGTCCTCGGGCAGCAGGTTGGACAGCAGCAGTTCTCGCAGCGTGTCCATCGCCATCAGACCCATCCGCCGACTGCCTTTCTTCTTCACCATGGTAACCAGGTTCTCCACGTGCTCCAGCATGTGCACCGGAGCATCCTGGATTAGAACCGTCATGGCTGCCATCCTGTCCGCCAGCACGCCGGAGGAGACGACTGTCTTCATCCAGGCCGAGTTGGCGCCTTTCTGCAGGCTCCTCTTGGTCTTGTAGAGGTTCACCTCGGCCTCGAACAGCTGGTGAGCGAGCGTCTTGTACTGCGAGACCAGGGCGGCGTCCTGTGGCGCCGACGAGCCCTCCTCTGTGTAATCCAGCTCGAACCACTTACCGCCGGGTTTGATCAGCAGCACCTGCCGCGGTTGGTACTCAAACACGGCTGGGCTTTGCTTCGACTTTTTTGTTGCAGATACCGTCGACTCCTTCGTCTTTTTCTGCTTCTGATCGATGGTGATGGGCTGAGCGTCGGGCGCCGTCTCTTCTGCTTTGGCCTTTTTAGCTTTCTTTTCGCCAATAGCTGCGGCAGCGGCGGCGGCAGCTTCGCCCTCAGGCTCGTCCGGGATGGTTTGCTGCGTTGCGTACGCGCGGATGCCCAGCTTGGTGATGAACGTCTCCAGCTCGCCCTCCTCAAGGTCGTCTATCGCTCCTTTCATGCCACCATCGACGAGCTCGTTAGAGTCTTCGAGGCCAGCGAGGAGGATGTAGTCGGCCTAAAGACAGAGAGAAGAAGAAAAAGATTAAAAATGTGTGATAAAGGCTTCTGGGTAACATTTGTGTATAACATTTATTTAAAATTGTTACTTTATTTAATAAACTTTATTATAAACTAATTCAGTTTCATCACTTTCAGTCATTACTCATGTCACTCAATCATTCCTTTTTTCTAATCCAAATATTGTCCATAATAGTGTTTGTAAACAAACAATGCATATACCTTCAAACACTATAGTTTCCTTCTTTTTTGTTTTTTATTCCCCTATTTTCTAGAATTCAAAATCTTATTATGTGTTTTTACATTTGATCCAGTCTCCGTCTTTGTATTTGTAACACAGTTGAAATTAAATTAAATATTGTGTTTCTAAGGAGAGATAAATCTGGACAATGCTACAGCTCACGTTATTTTATTTTATTTATTGTTTATTTAATTTTAGAAAATGTTATGAGTGGCAGTAACTCAGATAACCACTCATTACAAACCAAAGTATGCAGAAGAGCATCTCTGAACACACAGCATGTCAAACCTTTGAAGCAGCAGACCACACCAGCTGTCACTCCTGACGCCCAAGAAAAGGATGCTCAGACTATGAGTAATGATTTCGTGGATGGTGGTGGACATAAACCCCGTGGAAGTTTGGATCCATCCTGAGTCTAACAACTGTTCAGCCAGCCAGAGGTCTAATGGTGTGGGGGATACTTGACACAATTTGTGTCCCATATTACCAAATGACCATTGTTAAAACACCAAAGCCTGCCTGGTTACTTGAACATGACATTGACTTCAGTGTATCCAAATGTCCTCCAAAGGTACCGGAGCTCAATCCAGGAGAGCACCAACAGGAGATCCGCATCATGGATGAGCATCAGCTGTCTGATATGATAACGGCCAAAATCTCCGAGGAATGTTTCGAGCGCCCTTTTTAATCTATGCCACGAAGAAGCTCTGAAAGCAAAAGAGGGTCCAACCCAGTAACAGCAAAGTGTACCTAATAAACTGTCCGGTGACTGTGCGTTCACATGAACTTTTGTGTCAGTTCAGAAAACTATAAAAACTAATCGACCTCCACAGATTTAAACGATCTCTGACCCTCTATGTGAGCGTTAGCCCTGTTTCAGGTAAATTCACCTTAGTTCCTCCGAGCCGTAAAACCTCCTCCAGACTGAGCTCCTCTTCTTCTCTCTCCTCCTTCGTATTCTTCTCTTCACCCTCATTCTCCTCTCCGCCGCTGTTTTCTGCCTCCGGCTCGTTTCCTTCGGCCTCAAATATCACTTTTTTCGTCGCTTTGCACTTTTTTCGTTGCTTGTTTTTCGCTGCCATGCTGTTTGCAGCGTGAGGAACTCCGACCCGGATGTTGAGTAAAACGTTTCCGGTGCACGTTTGCCTGGACTCCCAAAGAACGAAAAACTAGAATCAAAATCAGAATCATTTTATCTTCATTAAACATCAGATGCGAACCAACTCCCTGGTAGAAGAATTTAGAATAATTAAAAAAAAAATCTAAAAATCCAATTATACAAATGTACAAGGTTATTATGTATTGAGCCAATTTTTTTTCACATTGTGAACAATAAGCACTCCGAATCGAGATTCTGATTGACGTGATGTAGTTTAATCACTAGTAACCATCAATTAGTCGCATTATTGCAGAAGAAACCCTAAAAATGTGACAATTCTCAGCCAGAAGCGTCCCTTCTCAGCAACTTCACTGACCTTTATTTGCAATGAACCCAGATAGAACATAAAAAACAGACATTATCGGTTTTTACTTTTTTATTTTTGTGACTATATGTGACTGAGACTGTCGATACTTGGAAAAAAATAACGGAAGATTTTGGGCGACATTTCCGGCCAATCTGGCAACACACTTACGCGCTTTACTTTTTTTCCTCAGATTGATATGTTGAATAAAACTAATAAATCTAAATGACATTTTACACAAATAACTACGGGGAGTTATTTGATTTGATTTGACTTCATTTATTTTTTTTCACACATGGTGAAGCGGTAATTCATTTCCCATACACAACCTTCCTTTCAATTAAATTATACTATGCTTATATTGATATATTGATAAGCACGCTAAAAAATATACAATCAAATATAGAAAAACGAGTTCACATTTTTCATCCCATGCGTAACCGTCTGTCCTCCAATCAGTGTTTGTTGTCCATCGGACACGTCAATGAACCGTCACGAAACACGATCTCAAAGGAAACGGAGGAAGATCTATTAAAATAAAATTTCGACGACTCATAAAGCGAAAGAAACTTTTTACAACGGATTTTTTATTTTATTTAACGGGACACGGAAGAGCAGGTGATTGCTTAATGTGCCATAGAATAAATAGAGACAAATGAAAAAGAGGCTGAAGATTAAGAAATAAGAAAAATGTATGGATTTGATTTTTAAGTCGTTCAGAATGTATTAATTTTATAGGCATGAAACACAATTCAGCTACATTTGAAATATCTAGGCCTATTACTGTACTGTGCTGTATTTTCTATTGTTATATCGCTGCTTTAGGTTTTCGTGCAACAATTTATCTTTATTGAATAGCTTTAACCAGTCCGTTGAGATTAATTTTCTTAAGTTTTATTTTGAAAGTTTAACCGGATGGTATCTCTATTACAACTACCAGCTTAGCGTTAGCAGTGTAGCTTTAATGCTTTTGCATGGGAACGGTACAGCTTTGACCTTCTGTAACTTACATACAGATATCAAAAAACACATGCAGACGTTTTTATCTTTTGTACCAGGAGATGAAATGTCACCTCTGACGGCTGGTTTCTGATCTTTTTGTATTATTAGCAGCCTTGTAGTTTAAGCTAACCGGCTAGCAGCTGTGCTGTCAGAGAGCAGAGGGTTCCTCCATGTGGTTACGTGAAAATCCAGCAATGAGGCGATGCCATTGTTTCCTGTGAAGCAGAATGAGGTCTCTTCTCTGTGTTAAAGCACAGCAGCTGCTCAGCAGAGGGTTTATTCACTCCGTCAGGCCGTCGGCAGCAGGTGAGAGGTCAATTCCGATAATAATAGTTTATTAGTGCAGGTTAACATGGGGACGGGATGAGATAGTGAGCCGCAGCGACCACCCCTGAAGGATATTTTTTTAAAAGTAAAAAATGTCATTAAATGAAACAGTAAAACAAAGTAGAATAAAATGGCTTAATGAATGTGATTTTGTGTTATGGGGTCAAATATTCCTTCCTTTGCCACCCTTCAGAAAAAAAAAAAATAAAAGCTTCTCTGGGGTATTCATTGAATGTTTCTGTGTGACAGTGCGATGGCGAGCAGCCCCGTCCAGACTTTTCTGCAGCTCTCCACTTGATGGAGACAACAAACCACACTCCATGCTGCGCCACCTGACCTCCAAAATAAAAGCCACGGGGCCGATCCCTGTGGCGGAGTACATGAGGGAGGTCCTCACCAACCCTGTAAAGGTACATTATGATTAACTCCACCTGAAGCTCGTGCCAGAGGGTCACCTGCAGGTCCTGGATCAGAATTCCATAGCTAGGCCTTTATTCACTGTTACAAGTGTCTGCAACAGATTTAAAGTTATTTGTCTCATTCTGGGCCTTAGTCCAGTCTCTCAGGTCATCCTCTGTAACAAGTTTGAAGTCTTTATTCTAACTGGCTGCCTATATAAACAAAAGGTTTGCCCAGCAGGTGGGTGTGGCTTCTCTGCCCGAGATGACCATATTAGGAATATCCTATTCCCTTATCCCAAAGCTGTATGGGTGGGTGTTCAGAGCTTGTGGCTCACAGTGATTACTTGCGCACACATTGACCTCATAATTTAAAACTTTGGTGATTTTTAATATGAACTTCTATTATTAGAACAGGAGATATATGACAAAGACTAAGGAAAAGCAGAATAGGTCTTCTGTAAAATAATGCAAATATTTCAGTAATTAAAGAGCTGTCCTACATCTGGAATGTTTCAAATTATGAACACCCAGAAAACATCTGTGCTTTTATTTTGGTATTTCCTGTCTAATGGAAAAAATAACTTTTGTGTGCAGAATATGACATTAACTGTCATTTTTTTTACATTTTCTAACTTGTTATGTCCAAAAAACCGATTGATTAGATAACAGTATTATCATCAGATTATATTAGCAGCTAAATGCCAGCGTTTCTTTTTTATTGTCATTATTATTTGAGTAAAATAATCAGAAATATGGTTGTTTTTACATTTTAAGTTTTCCTGTTTTAGTGAGTATCCTTTCCTCGTTTGTTTTTCCCCCCTCGCAGGGTTATTATGTGAGGAATAACATGCTGGGACCTGAAGGAGATTTCATCACTTCACCAGAAATCAGCCAGATCTTTGGAGAGGTGAGGCTGGAAAAACACCTCAAACATGATGTTTCCACTCGGTGTTCGATGCCTCTGTTCACAGCAGGTGAACGGGTCTTTGATTGGCCTTCGTCGGTCATTTTACTGTAGACAATAATAAAAATGTTCCAAATATTTTTTTTTATTAAAGATTAAAATAGCCTTATTAAATATGTATTCAAAAGAACCCACGGATCAGCCCTCTTTAAGAGTACTACTGGTACGCAAGTCGGGGCCTGATCACCCCCGGCTGGGTCGCCTGGGCGAGGGTGTATGATGTCCCCGATGACCCCAGGATACATCACTGATGATACGTGCCAGTGCATCCAGGAGCTGTTTCTTGCGTAATCACAGATCTCACAGACCTGGTGATCCAGGTGTAAAGGTCTCGCTCCGTCTTGCGTCTGTATCGTTCTGTTCTGTCTGCTGTTGCACTGTTTTTTCACATTTTTCCACACTTGCACTTTACTGTTATAGTAGCACCATTGTCTTAAAGGAACGCTGTCTCGAGTCACTGTGTACTGTACCGCTGTATATGGTGGAAATGACAACAAAGCCACTTGACTTGACTTTTCTTGAAAGCAGCATGTTTAGATTCAGTACGATAAGAAAACTTTGTGCTTCTCCTGCTGGTTCAAACATGTCCGGCCTCCTCCAGCTGATCGGAGTGTGGATCATTAGTGAGTGGATGGGAGCTGGTCGACCCAAACAGCTGCAGCTGGTCGAGCTCGGACCCGGAAAAGGATCGCTGGGGAGCGACGTCCTCAGAGTACGTCAGTAAAACCTAATTCTAAATAAAAGGCTAAAGATTTTTTCCAAAAGTGGAAACATCTGTGTCATCAGGTTGCAATTTTTTCTCTCTTTAGGTGTTCAGTCAGCTGAAGTCGGTGCTGGGCGGGGCCTCTGTGTCGCTGCACCTGGTGGAGGTGAGTCCAGCTCTGAGTCTGCTTCAGGCCCAGAATCTGACAGGAAACCGCAGCCAGGAGGCCGACGCAGAAGATGATCCGGTTTACCGCCGCGGGGAAACTGAAGCCGGGCTGCCGGTGTCGTGGTACCGCCGCTTAGACGACGTCCCAACAGGTACACGGGAGTAGAAAGCAGGCTGTGGTCATACTGGTTAATATGGAAGCTCTCCATGCCACAAAAGCAGAGAACCTGGAGATGTCGGCAGGGTTTTTCCTGGTTAAAGTGAGCACATAAGCACCATTAGTCCATTTAAAGTTCAGTACTTTAACATCCATTTTACTCTCAATTAGACTGTTAATCACATAACCTTGTGTTTGTTTTGGTAAGACTTAAACTTAACACCGAGTCAATAAGCTCATTAGGAGAGCCTCTACTTGTACATCAACTGAAAAGTTGGGCCATTAGAAATATCTTTACAATCAGAAGCCATTCAGCTACCGGAGGAGTCGCCCTCTGGTGGACATTAGAAAAAATGCAGGTTTAAGTAAGTGTTGCCTGTCTTTTATATACAGTTTGTGGTTTTGACAGCGAGTATTTTCACTGTTGAATTAATCTGAGGACATCAGGCATTTATCGGGCTTCAGGCTGTTTTTTTACTGCAAAAGAAACCTTTACTATTTCAGATCTTTACGTGTTAGCTTTTGATCTCTATTAAAACATGTTTATTCATTGAGTTTTTCCTCTTCTTCCAGGATTTAGCGTCTTTGTCGCTCATGAGTTCTTTGATGCTCTACCAATTCACAAATTCCAGGTGAGGTTTAAAAACACAGTGTCTGCAATATTCATGTAGCAATAAAGCTTAAACACTTACTGTCGTATTAGTGCTTAAAGTCCTCTCTGTAGACCGTGGCGATGCATTGCTTTTGCCCACACTGTTGTGATTGGTCCTACCACCAGGTGGCACCAAATTAAAACACAAGAAGCCCATAAAAATTAGGTATTTAATAGCTGTAGTTGTTGAAGGATAGGCTGTTTATATGACAGGTTATTTGTGTACTGTAGCAGCGACTGTTCTTTAATTAATTTTTCCGTATCAGAGTTTTAGCAAAGTGAAAGTTAGTGAAACTCTGTGCTAACAAGAAAAACGTGCACTGAAGCCATCCTGCTCTGCTTTAAGTTTAAATGAAAGCATATGAAAAATAGAGTTTTTATGTCTTGTGCAAAGGTTCCTGAGTTTCTGAGCGGCTGTTCCTCTGATGTTTGCTGTTGACACCTGCAGCGCCCTCATGATGAGAACGCCTTTCAGCTGTTTTGTCCACAGAGGCCAGTCTAAACACGTCCGTTTGTCTGTTTGGGGCAGAGGACGGAGAAAGGCTGGAGGGAGGTGTTGGTAGACATCGACCCCGAGAAGCCGGACGCGCTGAGGTTTGTCGTGGCGCCGGCTCCGACCCTGGCCTCGACGTCGCTCGTGCAGGTCAGTAAATGTAAAGCTTTTGCGTCCAAGAAGGCAAAGCGCACATTTATTAACATCTGCTTTTTACAGTTTCCAAATAAAATCGTCACTCCTTTACGGTTACCACATCACATTTTATTAAGGCCTCTCTGGTTCCTGAAACCAGATAAAGTGGCTCATTGTTTGAATTTTGAAGGCTCAGATGACCTCAAAGAGAAAAGAATCCGGCTTCTATTAAGACCGCTTCTGCTTCTGCTGCCGAGGAAGACGATGACAGTAATAATGATGATGATGTCAGACCTTTGGCAGGATGTTCAAAGTGTCTGAGCTGAGCTGCAGAGGCCAAATCAAGCAGGCTGTGGATGTATAGAAGGCATAAATGTGGGCAATAAAAAACCAGATGATGGCTGTAAAACAAACCTCAGAGAGTCTGTGTGAAGAGTTAATTTCCACAACGTTTAAAAGTCTGAACGACATCAGTCTTTAACGTGGGATAAAAAATAACTGTTTTTGTAAGTTCAGATAAACCTCCAAGGATATAAAAGTCTGGATATTTGGATCAAAGGGGAATTGTTTCTCCTCAGCACTGTGGACAACATCAAGACTTGTGTAGATGTCAATTTGGAACAGTTTGAAGTAACTGAGGCGATGAGATTTCTGCCCAGTGGTCTGAGGACCTTTAGTTTTAAGGCTCTTTTCTTCACTATGTAAACGGTGAGAAAGGTGCCGTGATGCTCCATGTGGGGGTTGTGTAAAATGTGACATATGAGGGTCACTGATCTTTGTGCCAGGACCTGACTTTGCCGACTTTGGCAGGAACATCCGAGGAACACAAACTTTGCTTCGATGAGTTTACAGTGACCAGACATTTTGCTTGGTTGGGTCAGGAGGTGCGGCCGGTGTGTCATCCTTCGTTTCCTCATTATGGGGATACGACGTCTTGGTTTACCTTCACAATAGGTGCCCATCCCTGTGTGTGGCGAGGGGGTCGGTTAACTGCTGAAGCTCACCTGTCACACATGCAGCCCTCTTAAGATGGTTTGAGGAATCTGCAAGGCAACAAAAAAGGAAAAAAATAAATAAATCTGCTGTTTACTATTTCTGGCTCATCAACTGTATATAAAAGATGGCAGTGGCCATCATAATCTCACCTATTTCTCAAACACTGTTTCAGCCAACTTATTTCTGCATCTCTGGTGAAGATTCATCTTTTAAATGATCCTCTTCCACCTTAAATGATGGATAACTGTACTTGTTTATGAGGTATCATGGGAAATGTAGGAAGACAAGATGAGAGATTAAGTTTAGCTTTTTTTTTTTTACAAACAGCAGACGAACCGCCGAGCTGATCTCTGCTCACTCGTTCCGATCGAGTTTATCACACTGCATTTGTTTATGGACGGTTTGAAAAAGGGGAAATGTTCAACGAGACGTCTGCACGTGTCATTTGTTCATTCAAAGAAAAATTAACACTAAATAAAGCTGAAACTAAAACGTTACAGTTGAGAAGCTGGAACTTAAGGAAAATTTTCAGCTTTTGATTGATAATTAATTCCAAAAAATGTCCAGTCCACCTTTAAAAGGTGGAAACCTGACCTCTGTGTGTTTACAGTCAGGCTGTGTTTTTGTCTCCAGCAGAGATGATAGAGAGTGAAGCCATGTATTATTAAGATACTCTGTGTGTGTTGTGTGTGTCAGGTAGATGAAAGGCGGGATCACGTGGAGGTGTGTGCAGAGGGCGGGGTCATCGTGCAGCAGCTGGCCCGGCGCATCGTAGAGGACGGCAGTGCGGCGCTCGTTGTCGATTACGGCCACAATGGAACCGAGACGGACACGTTCAGAGTACGACACACACGTCGAGCTCGCCTGCTGAAGCTTCCTGTGTCACATGTGTTCAAAGCCAGGCAGATAATAGCATCTGAGTCTCGAGTACCGTCAGCAAAGTCTGCATATTGTTAAAAACCTTCAGTTAGTGGGACGGATTGAGCCAGCGTGAAATGGAACAGTGGGGCCTGTGTGGGGCACGTAGGGCACCCCTCACCTAGAGTGTGGGCGAATGGTGGTTAGGCTGCAGGTCCCACTGTGGGCCCCTCTCTGCTTAATGTGGGCAGCCCACAGGGCAGATGTGCCCTATATTTTACACCGCTACAGTCCCACAGTGGGCGAATGGTGGGTCTGCCCACAGTGACCCCACAGTGTGGGAGGTGTTTTTGGGATGTCAGTCATGCTAGTTACAGAGGTATTGATACCTGGGAATACACCAGAATTGTAAAACTTATTTTTCTTTCATGTTTGTGAGTTTTTACCCAACTTTAAAAAAAAAAAAAAAGAGTGATGAGTCAGACTGTACATAAAAGATGGAGGTTATCACCATGATTTCTAGCTATGCTGGCACACTTTATCATAAACTATACAGCTGACAAAGCTAATTAACACACTAATATCATCCAATAATTTCATGTTTCAACCCTGAGCAGCTTCTGCTCCCTCTCTCGAGGATACCTGTCAGCCAGAGTGACCACACCCCTAACTTTTAAGCATTAATGTAAATGAGCTGGGGGGGAAAATCTCTCCTGTATAGTTTTTAAGAAGGCTGAAACTTTCCAGAGGCCGAAACAGTGTTTTTTTTCTAGCGGGCTGTAAATATGTTGGACATTTTCACGGGTTTGGGAACTGACTCGTTTTTGGAAACAGCCTCAAGTGGACGTTAGAGGAACTGCAGGTTTTTTGCACTTATATATTTTATCCTCAGAAGCTGCTGCTTGGCTGCAACCAGAGATTTTTGTTAGTAAACTGTACGCTTTAGTGTTTAAACTGAAGTAGTAAATAAGAGTACACAGTTAACTAATAATTTAAAGCTTTATTCGAATAATTTCAGGAATAAAGCTTTGGGGTCTTTAATTGGTCACATACGGTGCACTCCGTGTGTCCTCCAGCTGTCTTGCTTTGTAATTCTTTTGTGAGGACCAGTTTGAGGTTAGACCTTCATGCGAGCATGTTTTGTTCAGCTTTAGTGGAAGGAAGCAGCTGTAGGAAGCAGAAAGACTCCTGTGCGTCAGGCAGGGGAAACCGGGGTCAACTGTCCCGTCGCTCCTCTTCCTCAATTCTTCTTCTGAGGCTGCCAAGATTTCACAGCACTTTTTATTTCTTTTTACTGGGTTAAAATCTTTTTAGATCGTTAGAAATACATTTAGTTTTTACACCTTTTATGGATGCTGTACTTCTTAAACATCCCCTCGTATAGTTTGAAGGGTAAGAAACTCTTACTCGATACGTTACAAGGTTTTGCATTGAAGCCATCAGTGGTTTGTTATCGTTTTGCTTCTTTGCTGTGGCCAGGGTTTTAAAGGTCACCAGCTCCATGACGTCCTGTCCTCCCCTGGCTCTGCCGACCTCACCGCCGACGTGGATTTCAACTATCTGCGGAGGATGGCGGGAGGAGGCGTGGCCTGTCTGGGTCCCGTCACTCAGAGGACGTTCCTAAAGAACATGGGTATCGACACCAGGATGCAGGTGAGTCGATTTCTTGTTTTGGTGGGGATCCAAGACCAGAGAGCGTGAGTCACTGCTCCTTTTTATTAGTTTCAGATCAAAATTTGAATACACAGACTTTTTAGGGTGTAGTTTGAAAATTCTCCTGATGCTGTGCAGGGAAAGACTTTCAGCAGAGATATCGTCACCATTTGTGGTGGAGGTGGAGCCGTTAGTCCAGTGAAACTTTTACGTGGAGACAACTAAAAAAACGAGCACGAACAAAAGTAAAATATCGTACGACTGTGAGATGATCCAAAAACGTTTTAGTGTTTTTGAGTAACACGAAGTGGCCCACAGTAAGAAAACCAGGATGTCCGACACGCACGGTGTGTCCTTAAGCTTTAACCTCTGGTTGTTCTCTGCAGGTTCTGCTGAGGAACTGCAGCGACCCGTCCACCAGGAAGCAGCTTATCAGCAGCTACAACATGCTGACCGACCCCGCCAAGATGGGCGAGCGCTTCCATTTCTTCAGCCTGCTGCACCCCAGGCGCCTTGCCAAACCCAAGAAACCGGAGGGGCTGAAGCTGGAGAAGAAGAAGAGCGCGGCACCGCTGCCTGTGGCCGGATTCACCGAGCTCAAGTTCGCCTGAAAGAGACGACAAATTTTGGCTGCCGACTCAGAAGCGAGTGGAATGTTTCTGCTGCAAAGTTGAACTTTGTAACATGGAAGTCTATGGAGACAGCCTCAAGTGGAAGTTAGAGGAACTGCAGTTTTTGGCACTTCTAATTGTACGCTTGAGTTTGGCCATTACGAGATGTCTGTTCACCCAACACTGATGTGTTTTTAACAAATATTTAAGGAAAACATATTTTCTAGTTTTATGACATAAATAAAAATTTCAAAACATTGAAACTGTAGACTGTTCGTGTCTAACTGGTGATAAAGATTTGTCAGATTACGGACACCAGACACTGACTGACTGGATTAAACTGTGCAGCACTTCGGGTCATAGGTCATCTCACGCAGAAGGATCTCGTTCCGTCGGTCAGCCGGCTGCCGTCCTGCACATCTTGAAGCAGTTAGCTGAGCTCATGGTTGTGCAGCAGCCATTCACAACGAGCCCGTCGCTCCTCCGGTAGCAATTAACAGATTCGGTTACATGTGGTGGTGGTAGCGGCGAGGTCGCTGCTGCCAAAACAAGCAGCGGCCTCCAGACGAGCAGCGAACGAGGCGATCGGGTTCAGGATTGGTAATTAAACGATCATTTCCAAACATCCTGCTGCAGATCGCTATCAGCTTTTCCTCTGATTCACGGGGTCCCTCGCTGAAGGGTCTGACTAACATTTGGAAGGGATTGCGTGATTTCATTAAACCTGTTTAGAGCGAAGACGTTTGAAAAGTTTATCACCTTGAATCTGCCACCAGCGTCCAGCATGTTAGAAACACTGAGATTGGAGCGAATTCACCAAAGGTAACAAAGCTTAGAATTCAGTCTCGTATCAGCACATTAAAGGATCAGCCCACCCCAAATTCTTGCTACAGCCGATGTTGCCCAATTTTAAGGGGACCTCGATTCGGTGCAGTGGTTGTTTACAATCATTAAATTAGGAATTGAATCCAGAAATTGACTCGATTCTCAAGAAATCCACAAACCTCACCGTGAGCGGTTAAATAAACTGAAGATCTGCAACTTTCATTAATATTTCTTCCACAGAGCATAATATTTAACTTAAAATAAGTAAAAAGAAAAATGAACAAAGTAAAGATTTGTGTTAGTCTTTACTAACTGGTCAGATTTCTGGACACAGTTGCCATGAAGAGGCTTTGGATGATGCATTAAGACACACACATGCACCTGTGTCTACAACTCCATCTTATTATATTGTTGTGAGCCTTTGAAATCTCAAAATTTGACAAAGTTTGTGTTTCCTCCCACAGTCCAAAGACATCCAGTTAGAATCACCAAATGGTGTGAACGGCGGTGAGTCCCACTGTGCGTTAGTCCTGCGAGCCGTCCAGAGCGTACCCCGCCTCTCACCCTACGGCAGCTGGGATGGACTCCAGCCCTGACCCGGATAAACTAATGATTATTTTGCATATTTAAATCTCTGGATCTCTAATTATTGCTCATTTATAATTATGGTTAATTATTAAACCTAAACTAAATTTCCAAAATAAAAAAATTTTGCCCACATAATTTGTGTTTCCATCAGCGCCATCTATCTGTGCCGGGCAGATGTAGAACACCTGTCCAGGTCCAGGTAACCTACAGCCCAACACGCATGTCTTTGGACTGTGAGGGGAAGCCTGAGAGCTCAGAGAGAACATGCAAACCTGGATTTGACACTAGACTGTCGAAGTGTGGCAAGAGTACAAGTAGTCCTCGAGAGCACACAGCTGGCGCCCAGTGAAGGGTTTTAAATCGCTTCCTGTGCCTCGTAAATGAAGGCAGTTTTTTGTGTTGACACTGCTCAAAGCAAATGCCTGAAAAACTCAAAGTCTAAGGAATAAGTCGAGACCTGTGAAGACGTCCGCCTGTGTTTTCCACAGCGCTGAAGCCTCATCTAGAAGATGGCTCAGGCACAACAATGATGAGTCACCTGTATTTTGCCGTTCATCTTTAATATTTTCATCCACATGACAAAACATTTCTTGCAAAAATATAAAACATGTGAAATAAATTCTCAGGCTGGAGTCGAATCAGGATTGACGAGCACGTTAGAGTTCAGAAAGACAAAGGAGACGATAGCAGCTCGATTCTTCTCAGCTTGTCCTTTTTCAGAGTTTCTGAAAATAACTCACGTTTGTTCCTCTGCAAAGGTTTCTGCCATACAGCCACAAAAAAGTGACGTTTATACCCACTTAACTTTAACATAACGTTCGTATTAGTCACCATCTAAATAAATCTGTTAGCAAAAGAGTTTCTTGGACTCTTATTTGAGTCCAGGAAGTATTCATTTAACAAACTTCATAGTTAGGAACCATCATTAGACGCAGGACCAGCCTCAAGTGGCCGTTAGAGGAACTGCAGTTCTTGGCACGCGGCATTGACGTCGTTTTGATGCTTTAAAGGCCAAATCTGTTCTCAAAACTAGTCAAATAAAAGTCATTAAAACACAGTGGGATTCAAATTTCCTCTTTAATGTTTGTACTTATTTTGCCATTATGGAAAATAAAATAAACTGGCTTTAAAGCCATTTCAAAAGGGTCATTAAAAGTCTTAAATTTCACTTGCTTGACTGAACCTTTTGTGGACTCTTTGGCCAACATTCATTTTCTAGTTTTAAGATGGGAACTGCAGCCTAATGGAGCGCTAACAGGGCTTAAAACTTTTGCAGATGATCAAACGAAGACTTACTGACAGTGAAATTCTCATGAAAAAAAAAACTTTCCCAATAGTGCAAAGACATCCCAACATGAATAAAAACTACAGTCGGGAGAGAGCGTTTGTTTCTCGTGAGTTCCAGTTAGCCACAAAAGACGACATTAACATCTACACGGCTTTTTAGAACTAAAATGACACGACCACCTGCTAAAACTGAGCTATGTGAGATGAAGAAGTGAGTCGAGGCTCCGGTTTGGTTTCGGATTAGCCCTTCCACGGCGCCGCTGGCAGTGCTGACGTACGGTGAAGCCCAAAGTTGAATTCTGGGGAGAAAAAACACGATGCTTCCGTGTTTCGGCTCTGAGCATCCGTTTGTTTATGGCTTTGAAGTAAAAGAAAAAAATAATAATAAAAAGTTAAAATTTTGGATTTTTTTTAATTCTCTGGACCTGAATTATCGCTGCAGTGAGCTGCCTGATCAGCGTGTCCTCGCGTGTCATCACACGGCGGGATGGGGGAAAGCCCGCGGCCTACACGGGGACGCTTCCATCAACAGCTTCCGGGTTTGAGGCTAACCCTCTTAAGAAAAAACACGGCCGAGGCCTCTAGGGGTCCTCCTCCATGTCATCCAGGTTGGGCGACATGATGAAGTGTTTGGGGTAGTGCAGGCCTCTCTCGTCAGCGTATTCCTCCCAGCGGGCGTCGTCGCTTTCGTGAGTGATGTATCGCTCGCCTCGCCGTGTCTCAAACTCCCTGAGGTCCAGCCAGGTATAGTAGTCCTGGAAGATAACCATAACATTAAACACTATTTATTTTAATACTCGGCTTTAACTCCATCTTAAACTGCTACAGCAGCTTTGCATGATTCACGGCTCAAAATAATCCCTATTTATGTTAGACTGGACCAGTTCATTCGCTATTTCAAACAAGGTCCACTTTCCCTTTAAATCAATGGCTTATTGTATGTTTTGATCATTTAAAAATGGAGTTTAAATGCTAAGTTAATATCCTGCATCATAGGCTGTACACAAAACCTGGACACACGAACCTGCATTTTTTCTAATGGCCAACAGGGGGGCGACTCCTGTGGTTGCACAAACAGTAGTAAATGAGAAACCAGCCCTCACCCCTCTTGCTCTGTGACCTCAGTACATTTTTCCTAAATGTTTTAATTTCATTAAATCTTTATTTACTTTAACAACGCTCATGCGCCACCACAGACTCTTCTAAAGATGGAAAGCAGGTTGGTTACCTGCAGCCAGGGGTGGCTCAGCGACTTGTCCACGCTGTAGCGCTTCCTCATCTTCACCTGCAGCAGGTTATTAATCAGGTCTTTGGCTGTTGGAGAAGAATAATCACACAGTGTTAAAACACATATATTGTTAAAAATGTGAACATGAGTCCAGATGCTCCCTCACCATCCTCTGAGATCTCCTTCCAGGGATTGGCTGGGTACATGAAGGCGGCGTTCTGGATCTGGTCGTTGATGTCCTCGTCCTCGTTGAAGGGAAACGTCCCGCTCAGACTGACGTAGACGATGACGCCGACCGACCACATGTCCAGAGATCGGTTGTAGCCTTTGCTGCGGAGCACCTCGGGCGCCAGGTAGGCCGGAGTGCCAACCACTGAGCGACGGAACGACTTCTCCCCGATGATACGAGCGAAACCAAAGTCACAGAGCTTCACCTGGTTGAGAGGGGGGAAAATGCAGCATTAATCTGCTGCCTCTCCTGGGAGTTCTTCATCCTTCTAATTTATAACTCCATCGTCTTGAACAGAAGGTGGCGACGACTATCGTTCTGCTCTGGAGCCTTGATGCAGTGCACCGCGGTGGAGTCTCAGACTCCAGGTTCTCTGGAAACCAGCTGAATGACATCAAGGACCACGCATTCGTACTAACCTGAGGAAACGGCTCTGCAGAGGCTAGCAGGACGTTCTCGGGCTTCAGATCACAGTGGACAATGTTCTTGAAGTGAAGATGTCTCAGAGCCACCAGGATCTGCGGACCCAACAGTCACAGACTGAATGACTCCTATCAGACATCAATATAAACCCTGTCCAAGCAAACAGACAAAGAAGTGCCTCCTTCCATCTGAGCGTTCACACACTCACCTGTGTAACCAGGAACTTTGTGAGGCGTTCAGGTAGCCGGCTCTTCTCGCTGGACAAAATCATCTCCAGCATGTCGCCGTGAAGCTTCTCCATGACCACAAACACCTGCTCGGGCGTCTCAAACATGCACTCCAGGTTGACGATCCCCGGATGGTGGAGGTTCTGTCACATAGGAGACAATCGGTGAAAACCAGATTCCAACTGGAGCAATCTAATGACGCAATTAACAGTTTTGTAAGGACGTGATCCATTTTTTTAAAACTATAAAAGGATTCCTCAAACATGATCCCAGATTACATCAGAGATTAAAATTTGATTGATCGTGAAGCCCTAATTTAGTCTAATGTTAAACTAATGAAGCTCGCCACATCTCACCTGAAGTATGGCCACCTCGTTCCTCAGCTGGCTCTCCTGCTTAGTAGGAAACCGCATTTTGTCGATGATTTTGATCGCCACGTCTCTGCCGGTCTTTCTGTGTTTGCCTGCAGAAGATGAGAAAGGAGATCGATTTTTGTCCTTTTTAATCGCCTGTAATGCATATAAAACATGTCTCATTTTAACGCGACCTCTCACCTCCATAGACGATCCCGAACTGCCCCGAGCCGAGGACCTCGTCAGCAAAGATCTGATACACCGAGCTGATATCCTGAACGGGACAGATTAGAGCACATCAGACTGTGAGAACATCCTTAATCGTGTTTCTTGCAGGGACTTTATTTCAGATTTGTGCACAAAAAGAGAAAAATATCTGCTTGTGTCGATGGCTTACCACATTTTCTTGTATCTGGGAGTTGGACACTGATATGCTGATAGACAGTTCCTCTGTGGAGACACAAAATTAAAAATATATAATTAAACTTGTATATGAAATGTTTAATGAGCAGGTATTTGAACCCCTCACAGCAGAGATGTGTGGGGTTTTATTTTTCCAACTTCAAAATCATTAAAATCTCATTCCCGGGAGATTTCCAGCTGGGATCAAACGTGCGGATTTCTTCGTACACCGCGTGATGAAAAGAGCGCTGACGACGTTTCCAGCTGCGACAACGATCTCCAAATCGCTTTCTAGATCTCACAAGAATAAAAGCCTCCGTTTCCCGTCTTCTCCTTTCATGTGACGGGAGCATTAATTCAGGCTGACACCGAAAAGCCGACGGCGCGTTCTGTGAAAAGAAAACTGATGAGCCGACATCGATTTCAGATCGCTGCCCGGGATTTGATCGGGTCACCCCTCTGCGATCAATACCTGCAGACTGATGTAGATAGGCAGCCTGTGGATATTTAGGTCACCATGCAGAGCTGATGTAGGTTTATCGAGCAGTGGGAAATACACATCTGCAAAGAGTGCCTCTCACCCATCCGGGGGAGGGTCGGAGGTGTGCTTTTCTCAAGTTTAGGTCTTGCACTGGGAGTTTGGGCATCCCAAACATTCCTAGGACTGCACTCGTCTGGACAGAAACCTTAAACGACGAAACCTGCTGCAGCTACTCTCCCAATTTGGGAGTTACAACCCCAAATACAAATATGATGCCCGAAAAAAATGAAGAGAGGTGAGCAAGCATCCCCCCATCCTGAGCATCCGCCTATACGTGAATGCTCAGGTGCTGAAGACGGGCAGCAGCAGTGACGTGTCAGAGGGAGGGCTGATGCAGCTCTGGTTGCCTCCTTGTTCCTGTTCCTCTAGATCACAGACGGTAAACTGGTGCAGTTTTAAAACTAAGAAGAAAAAAAAACACGATTTTGTCTTTAGATTTTAGGGACTCACCCGTGAATATATTAACAGCATATTTTTATCAAACATATTAAAGTTGTTGCACAAACACGGATGATTCTGAGGGGGTCAGGTGACTGACTTTCCATGGAATGAGCCAAATTAAGACAATCCTGGAGCAATTTGT
>VUQR01023464.1:18298-31491 GCA_015108515.1 Hemichromis elongatus | reverse complement strand
TTTCTCCTTCATTTCTGTCACACAATGCTGTATGAAACGTTTCCAGCAGTTAGTATCATGGTTGCTAGACAACCTGAACAGCGCGACGGAGGCTAGACCGTCCCATTTCACAAGCCTTGCACTTCCGGCTTTAGCAGTCTTTGAGTACGCGGCCCTTGAGGATCGTTAAGGCTGCGTACTTTAAGGCTGCAGAACCTGAATTGGGACACAGCCTGAGTCAGGATGGCGCCTGCGCGAACGAGAAACCTAAACTATAGTGTCCTGTAGACTCAGGACAAATGGTCAAATTTGCGCAAATCTACTGCGTATTTGCAGCTCAACAGCGACACCCTGTGGCGTAAATCATTAGCATAAAGTCGTCGGTTGTCGGGGCGACTAACGATTTTGACTTCATTCCTACTCGATAAAACACACACACAGAGAGAGACCCTTCAATAAATAATTGATACAGCAGTCTCGCAATGGAAACCAACTTCAAAAAGATCAAACAAGAGGCATCAGTTGAAGGAGGTTATCCTAAACCCCACATGGCTAAGTGTCATCCCGGGTCAGGAGACCTTTCAGGTTTGTTCAAACGGGAAAAAGGGATCCGTGATGGCGGGTCAACCGCTCACAGAAAAAAAAACAGTTTGGCCTCGAATGTAACAGGTAAGTTACGAGAGAGAGAGAGAAAGTATCCACCTCTAAATGATTATCCAAAATTATAAAGGGGCTAGGCAAGAAAAGGCGGTGAACGAATTATCCCTTTTCAGTTCACAATGAGATGTTTCAGGGCTCTGGAGTTGGTGGATGTATGAAGCCCGAACCCGACCACTTCACCCAAATCTCGCCCGCACAGGGAGCTGATAGTCAGGCTGTCTGTTTCACCATCCAGCCAACAGAGGAAGGTATCATAAGTAGTAGCTGTTAACGTATGTAGCTAAATCATATTTGTATTAAATACACGTGTATGCAGGGGTGTTTCCAGGACTTTTCAAGCATAGGGCGGTGTTTGAATTTTTTTTTTTTATATAACTAAAAATAAATAATGAATAACTGCTCTAAAAATAGTGAAACAAGTATTTATAACTTTTAAGTAAAAGTCTTAGTCCTTCCTACAAACTGCTGGCATAAAGCCTTAAGCCAATTTCCTTTGGGGCCAACCTTTGGGATCAATGAAGTTGATTGATTAGTTGATTGATTTATTGGTTTTATTATCAGAATATACTTGAAGTACCTAACATAGACTTACTGCCATTCATTATACAGGCTGATGATATTGTTGGATCATAATTATTGATTAATTAATGTAAATCTCACTTTTAGTATAGTGGTAGGTAGAATTTATATTAAAAGTTTTTGAGTAGATCTATGTTTGAAAATTGAAAATATATGAAACTTTATTCCTCGAATATGATATACTAGGTGAAAAAGTAATTGTATGTATGGAAAAATTGCAAGATCTTAACTTTTTAAGTGAAAATGAGAACCATTTATCAGATCAAAATCACAAACTCTGGTCTTTCTGCATGGTATTCCAGTATGGAGCAAAAGTCTTTAGTCACACCTTATTTTTATTATAAAGTGTTCTGCCAGAAAAATGGAAATTAGGTGCAGTGATTAATTGAAACATGTGCAGACATACACGGAAGTACATAAAGGAAAATCTGAGTTGTTGTTGTTTTTTTTTTAAAATTTCATTTAGCTTAAAAGTCAATATTTGGTACTGTCACCTTTATTCTTCAACACAGCCTGAACTCTCTTAGTCAAACTTTCTTATAATTTCTTTAAGTAGTCTTCAGGAATAGCTCAGGCATCTTGATGGACACCCAAAGCCCTTCTTTGTATGTTGGCTGCCTTCTTAGTTCTCTGTCAATATCCCACACTGCTTCAATCATGTTGAGGTCTGATCTCTGAGGAGGCCAATCCATGACTGAAAGTGTTCCACTGTTCTTCTATCCAGGTATGCTTTAACTTCATTGGGAGCATGTTTAAACGGGGTCATACCGAATGCTGACATTGTAGCTCACTGAATATTTAAAAACTGTCTTTCAAAATTGGAACCCCTTTTATTGATTTTTCACCGAAAAGTAACATCTGATTCTGTCACGACTGGGGCAGCAGTCGTGTGGAGATTGAGGAAGGATCCAACCGCAGACAGTTGTAATGAAGCGTGTACGTTTATTTACAGTGCACAGACTAACAAAGGCAGGAGCGAAACTAAACATAAACCTAAACTGGGAAATCTAAGAAACAAACTAAGACACATACGAGCGCTGAGGAACTCACAGAAAGGCAGGGCAAAGAGACACAGAAACACATGGAGAAATGCAGACGACGCGATGAGGTTAACAGGCAGCCACACACAATAAATACATGCAGGGTAACAGGTAATCACACACAGGAGGGAGGCACAGCTGATACTAATTAGATACGACGAGATGCAGAGATGCAAAGTAAAACAGGAAACACAAACTGTTTTACACACAAAACACAAGGACACGAAGAGGGCACAGAAGGGAGGACACTAAACACGAAATCCAACCCTACTACTAATACAAAAAAACATTGTGATTTAAAAATATTTCTAAAAATTCAAGAGAAAATTGACAAAAACATGTCAGTAATTTAGTTACACAACATTCATGTCTCCCACAGACATAAAGAAAATGCAGACTGGCAGAGACGCAACTGGATACATTAAACGGCCACTGAATGCTTTTATGGTGTGGTCTAACATCCACCGTAAAGTCGTGCAGAAAGCGTACACTAGATCCAGTGTTAAAATCCTCAATGCTCGGCTCGGGTTGGAGTGGTCCAAGCTCAGCAAGGAACAGAAGGAGCCCTACTTTCAAGTGGCTAGGAAACTGCAGCACATCCATAGTCAGCAATTCCCTGGTATGAAGCAAAACTCTAGACTACATGGTACTGAACATTTATTGCAGAGTAACGGTGGAACTATTTTCCACTACCACTCACTCTTGTCTTTGTTTCATCATGCCAGATTACACGTATCAACCCAGGAAGAGGGGACGGCAGCAGGAGTCTAGTGTTTCCTTTTTCTCACAAGAAAAGACAACACTGTTTTCAGTTCAGCCCATGTTGCTAGTCCCAGTTGTCTTCTACAAAAATCACTATAATCCCTACTACCTACAATCTGTCCCCTATGTGTTCAGTCGAAGTTACCAAAGTGATTTAGCCAGGTAAAGAGAGAGCCACTTTCATGACACAGAAAACTCAGATTTTAAGCGCTACAAAGCTCACGAACACATTTGTCTCGCGGCAGTACATCAACACCATAAACGTCACAGAGAGGTACAATTCAGTGACACCATTTATTACGTTTATAGCTCGGAGACACTTGGCCACCATTAATCACGGCAGCACGCCTTAGAGTCGAAGCGACCACACTCCAGTATCCCATAAGCCGGTTTTTCTACGAGGATGTAAATATGCTTTTTAATTGTTGCTTAGTTGAATAATTTAACATGACTGTCTATGGCCACCAACTTGCTTTTAGAAGCAACCCCTAGTTGACACTAAAAGAAGTTCCCTTTTTTTTTTTTACTTTTGTCTTCATTTTCAGCACTATAAGGTTTCAACTTCATCAAGTCTTTTATCAATCGGGAGTTCTTATGTCAGAGAATTTATTTATTTTTAATCAACATTGTACATTAGTTTTAAACCAAGCAGCCACAACAATAAATAAATGCAGACAGTTGATGTTTGATCCCTGGCATCTGTCTGAATGTTACTTTGACATGTAGCAACTCCCCAGAGTCCAACCTGATCGAGTACCCTCACCCAAACTAGTCAACACTTTTACCATCCTAGTGTGAGGCAATGGTAGTGTGTGTGAAAGCTGCTCGCAAACAAGCTGCATCCATCCATCACCCAGACACCTCAGGACACCTAGTAGGTCTGTTATCATTGCTCTGGCAGGTCATCAGGGCTCTAGTGGCAACACAAGGTGCATGAACGTAATATTAGTGCTTTGACAGAGTTTAATTCTCATAATTCACAGCTAATGGACATTTGATTTTACTGTCACATTTTCAAATAATCACCTTTCCGTGTGTTTATGTAAGACTTTTTTATATTTGTCCCAATCCAAGGAGCTCCATGGAAGAAGGGAGGAATCACCGCAGCATTTACCTGCAAACAGGCCAGATTGCTCCAGCCTCCCTCAGTGGGGAAACAGTGCAGCAGTCTTACAGCCCTCACAAAGCCCTCAGTGGTTCATTCAAATCAGAGAGCCACACACAGCCCAGCGTCATCACCAATCAGCAGCTGTCTGACGACTCGAATGATTCTGAGGAGGAACTGGATGTGGTTGGATTGTAGAAGATGTTCAGCACACACTGGCTGATTTATATTTGATCAGATCAAATATAAATATGTAATTGACTATTTTATTCATTTTACGCTCCTTCTCCTTTTAGATATTGTCATGTGTTTAGAGCAATCCACAACACGAAAACATGTCTTATAAATAAAGTTATTAATATTATTATTAAATTGTGCTTTTTTATTGCTGCTGATATAAACTAATGGCAGAAACACGCTGGCTGAATAATGTTGACTGCACACATGCTTCAAACAGCAGTGTAATCTGCTGCAATTAGTAAATCAGCGGTTCTTCTTGAAACAGTTCATGTCCAATTTTATTATTATACCCCTTACATTATATGAAACCTTAATGTGCTTAACATAAAGATAAAAACTACATTAAGGCTACAATTTCTCAAGGCAATCCACACAATTAAAATTAAACCACTTTACAAAAAAACATGTTAAAAATCACACATACAGACACAACTGTTGTAACAGACCTTGGATTAGACAGCTCGTTCCAAAGAATTGGACCACAGTAACTGAAAGCCCTTTTGGCCCACCTGACAATAATACAGAGAAACCCCTAACAATCAGATGACCCCTCTATGAGCAACCACTTGGCGACAGTGGAAAGGAAAAACTCCGTTTTAACAGGAAGAAACCTTCAGTAGATGCAGGCTCAAGGAGGGGCAACCATCCGTCCTGAGTGGTTTGGGATTTGTAAAGGGTACTGGACCAAGAACTGACCCTTGGGGAACCCCTGTTTTCATTCTAAAACTGCTCATTGAATAATAAAAACTTTTACCCTTTAGGGATAACGTCAGCCAGTTGGGAACCAGCTGAATCTTGATGACTTGAATTAATCATGATCCACGGTGTCAACAGCATTGATCTTCAGGTTATTGCTAACTTTAGACAGAGCTGTTTCTGGTCTGAAACCTGATTGGTACTTATTAATACCGTGAGTTGAAAGGTCTTCATTCAAATATATAAAAAATAAGAGGCTGTAAAAAGATGTCGATAATATTTACTAGTGTTTTTAAGAGGATATCATGCACTTGATTTTTAGGTTTGTGACTACATATCAGAATGAAGGCATTCCAGTAAGGGCACGACTATTCCAGTATACGGTGTACTGTCACTTCTTTTAACTAAAGGAGTGCCATCTCAACAGGCGTAAATCAAGTAAAACACGGACACCAAAATACAAGGGGAGTGTGTGCGAATCGCCAGTTATTAGAATCCACCTTATTATCAGCAGCACAGAGCACCGACTGAACAAAGACATCATGAAAAAGGGGACCCAAACGGACCAATGCACACTTTACTGAACGTTCGCAAGAAAGCCAATATCCAATCACAGTCCACGCAGCTCGTATTGTAGCGTGATTGAGGTCCGCGTCTGGCGAATAGGAAAAGAAGGCACCACTAAGGGGCGTTTCCAGGAAGACAGCGGTTACATTTTCCTGTAATGGCGGACCAGACAGAGAGCGAGACTATCGGGTTCAACGACAACAGGTCAGATAACAGCGAATAAAGCGTTAAAATGATTATCAGCTGAGGGTAATATGAAGCATTTGCGGACATTTAATACGCAGTTAGGCTCTGTTGCTTTTGGTTCAGGGGTGTTGATATGTGGCAATCTTGCATGTGAATGTAGCCACGCCAGCTAACTAGCTTCAAGCTAACTAGCCCCCGTGTTGAAGAGCGGCTTGATCTCTGCTGTCCGCTTCCCGGCACGCGGTAAACATGGGCCAGGCAGATTAAACAGACAGATGTTTACCTCTCACACAAGGCCACCCGAATCACCAGGCTTTGTGCTTGGGCTTGGACTTAACGGTTATTATCATTTATAACCAGCTAGCAAAAAGATGCTAAGATTGGAAAGTAGCTGTTTAAAATAGACTAAAAAAAAGGTTGATGTTAGCCCGATTAACACCAGGCGACATTTGCTAAATGTTTGTGTTCATCCACGGCCAAGCTGAACCCTTCAGGGTATGACTCCGAAGGGTTCAGCATGTAGACATGAGGGAATATAAACACAACAGAGGTTGAATGGACAACCCGTCCACGTCACACCGTCTTCAAAGAGCCTTGCATAGTAATTAACTAAATGTACGCTAAATGCTGTCTTTAAGTAGAATCCTAAGGTATTTGTAACCATGTACATGTATCTGAGAGCTACAGTTACAAGTTACCAAAATGATGCTTCACCCTAACATGACGTAATGAATGTGTTATACACCAACTGAAGTAAGCTGGTTGTATTTAAAGCGAAAGGCGAGCAGTATTTACAGTCCTTACATGCTGCTCCTATGTTGATGCATCAGTAATAACAGTCCATAAGTGCAGCATACAACGGAGCTCATTTTGGTGTCTGATGGATACTTTAGGGATAGCTGATTGTGAAATTCTGGGCGAATTCAGGCTAAAATTGCAGTTTAGGTGATAGGAAATGGACCAGTGTTTGTTTGTTTATTTATTTATATTTATTTGTTTATTTTTTATGTCAGAGAACCAGAGAAATCTTTTATTTCTTTATGATAGCGTCTTTGAACATTTAGCCAGCATTTGATAGTTGTAACACAACACAAAACTTCTGTGTAGTGTGCTTTTAAGCAGTGGTACTGCTACTTTAACTTTTATATTAGGTCTGAGTACTTTTTCCTCTGCTATTTTTTTTAGCCATTTCTGCAAATTCTTCACATTAGTCAGCAGAAAGGGTTTTTATTCATTGCTAACCATTCCTGGCTTATACTGCAACTTCCTCCATTGTAAAATTACGATATTAGTTTGTTAAAATTATATTGTAGATGTTATTACTTTTATAGTGTAATTTATTTTTGTATTGTGAAGGATAATTTGTCATTGGTATTGTATATTTAATAATTAAGCTGATAATTGCTTTCTGCACTCTATTTAAAGGCTTTATTTACAGTTTCGTGTCATGTTAGTATTGATCATAAGCTTTAACTGTAACTTTTATTTTGTTGTGACAGAATGGCGCAGCAGGCAGTGCGGTTTCGCGGCCCTGCCCCTGCACCCGCGCCTGCACAGACCCCAGTGTTAAGAGGCCCACCACCACTCCTTAGGCCACCGCCGCCTCCTTTTGGGATGATGAGGGGACCTCCGCCGCGACCTCCATTTGCACGTCCACCTTTTGACCCCAATATGCCGCCAATCCCTCCACCAGGAGGGATGCCTCCACCTATTGGACCTCCCCACCTACAGGTAACTGTTTCACATTCTTTTACAAGCATGGTTTTGCAGCAATATCGATACCAACAGTCCATTCTTTCCTTTCTCAATGGCATACGACTTCACACGGCTCCTCCTATCACTAACAGATCTTGTAGTTAACGTTCATAACACTGAAGAAAATGTTAGCAGGAATTTTTAAGGTCAATAAAGCTCCTGCTTCAACAGCATGAAAGTATTAAATAGATAAAAAAAAGTTAACCTGGCCATTGCAAACATTAACATTAGTTATTTAACTGTTGGCAGTTTCCCAATAGCCTTGTTAGCTTTCTTTTAGTGCTAACGTGGACTGTAGTTAGATAAAAAATGATGACTAACTAGAGAATGCATTTTCTGAAGAAACTGCAGCGTGGACGCTCATAGCTGAATTTTAAGATCAAAGGAATTCCGGCGCTAAGCCTCGCCCACATCCCAGAGCACGTGCGCTGGGATTGACTGTTGTAGCGACCAGCCAATCCAAGCCCTGAATGACCCTCCCATTGAAATACATGGTAAAATTTTTGTTGAAAAAAGTGGAATAACTCAAAAAATATAAAAGTTAAAGACGAGAAAAGTAGAAGAAGTCATGTCCAAAAGAAGAGGAATCTAACGGTGGTCGAACGGTCTCTCTACGTCGAACGGTGTCGGAGGAGATAGATGGCGAAAAACGTACGGAATAAACCGGAATAATAATAAAAGAAGAACAATACTGTGGATGCTTAATGAGCAGAAAGTAAAATGTGGTGAACTAATCCAAGCAAATAAAGACTGAAATTCGGAGCAGGAATCAAACGGTTTTAGATCTTAACGCAGAGGTGGGGAGGTGAAGAGCTGCAGACTAGTTGGAGCAGTATGCACGCTGGATGAGAGGGAGGCTGCAGGCAGATGTGAACTAGATAATAAATGTTAATTTTTCAACTTTTACAATAGTTTATTGAAATATATTTCCTCACTTCATGTAGCCAGCTGTGAGGTCAGTTTTAAAATGCAGGCAATGATCGGTTCAGTCTTTCACAGTGAGTGTATGTTAACTTTTTTGAGCTATGACTTCTTTGCCATTTATTCTGGTGATGTAGGATGGCTTCAAAATCTACCACGTGGTATCAGAAATGGTATCGAGTATTTTCCTGGGTTTTGGTATCGAGTTTGAAATTCTTATCTCATGACAAGCCTATTCTGGTGACGTGCTCACATTTAAATGGAGATGGTGTTTGAGACAGAGTGAATAGAGTTTCCCCTAAACATGATTTACAGTTGGTTACTGAATATGCATCGATCAGTCGTGTAGCCCCAGGTAGAGTCTGCAAAGAAAGGAAGCTTTAGTCTTCTCTTCCTCTATTACAGCATAACAGCAGTATTCGCTCTTAATAGGAAGGCCAGACAGTAAGGAGGCATACGACTAATGTTTGTTTTATAATCTCTTTGGCTTCATGATTGATTCTTGTATAATACAGTAATGATGCACAAAGCTCCCTAATTTGAATCCAAAAAGGCCAATGAGCATCAACTGCTGGCTGAGCCCTCCACTGCTTGTGACTGTGCACCTTCCTGTATCCTCTACAGAGACATTATGTTGAAGGATAGAGTGCTGTAATGGGATAATTTAGACCAGGGCTCTCCAACTCCAGGCCTCAAGGGCCATTGTCCTGCAGGTTTTAGATGTGTCCTTTATCCACCACAGCTGATTCAAATGGCTAAATTACTTCCTCAACTTGTCTTGAAGTTCTCCAGAGGCCTTGTAATGAACTAATCATATGATTCAGTTGTGCTGACTTAAGGTGAGATCTAAAACCTGCAGAACACCGGCCCTCAAGGCCTGGAGTTGGAGACCCCCGATTTAGACTTTCAGTTCTGTTCTTTATTAGTTAATAGCTAAATGCTGTGCCCTCTCTTTTTTATGTAGAGGCCTCCGTTTCTTCCCCCTCCGATTGGTAACCTGCCACCTCCACCAGGAATGCTGTTTCCTCCTGGGATGCCTCCTGTTCCCGCATCTGGAAACCCTGCGCTCAACCCTGCTGAAGAAATTTGGGTAGAGAACAAGACACCAGAAGGAAAGGTAAAGTGGAGGTCCTATGAAAGCAGATAGCAGGCATCCTAAAACTGCTATGTGTAATAAATAAGTTGATTGCACTAAAACATCTTTATGATTTGCGCACGCATAGTTAAACCTGGTTAGAGGTAATGACAGCAAAAGATCAAATTATGCTTCATCAATATTGCCTCTAATTAGAGTGGTGTGGTGTGTTTTTTTATGAGATTTTTACAATTTGCTACATTCAGAGAAGTATTGCTTAGCCTGAAATATTGGCTGCTGCCCCTAAAAGCTCAGTCATAAGACTTGATCTGTCAAGTTTCCATATTGGTTACTTGGTGTTATACTTTTTTAATTACTTTGTTTGGATTTCAGTCACCATTGGAAGACAACAAGGCTGCTACTAACAGTTTTTTTCTTTTACATATTTCCATTGTCATCAACTCATTGTAAATGTTGTTGTCATCTTTTCAGAACCAGTTAATCAGGACCTACCTTTTGAGTGTAGTCATGATTAGTAAGCCTGTCAAATGGGAACCTTGCCACTCTTCCAGTCACTGTACTAGTACTTATCATATCGTCTGCCTCCACGTCTTCCATTCTTCTTTTACACCAACTGCCTACATGTTCTCCTTCACTGAATCTTATGAAGATTCTTGGTCTCCACTTTCAACATTCTTTGTCCAGTATGTCCTCTCAGCCTTGCCACTCTGTGTATCTAAACCACTCAACCTGAGCTGTTCCTTCTTATATCTCATTTCGAATAATATCCTTTCTGGTCACTCTCAATGAAAATCTGACCATCTTTAGCTTTGCCACCTCCAGCTCCGCCTCCTGTCTTTTTGTTTTTGCCACCTACTGCAAACCATATGTCATAGCAGGTCTCACTAACATTTTGTAAACTTTCCCTTTCACTCTTGCTGTATTCCCTAAATCAAAGCTCTGCTGTAACAAGATTAAATGTTTGTGATTAATTATTGATAATTTAATACAAATGGTTCATTGGTTTTTTTTGTAATCACTATATATATACATATACATAAACTGATTTAAGGGGCAGATAACACATAACAAACTTGTTACAAAATTACTGTTTCCCATTCACAGACATATTACTACAACGCCCGGACCAGAGAGTCCTCATGGACTAAACCTGATGGAGTGAAGATCATCCAGCAGTCTGAGCTCAACCCTCTTCTCGTGGCGGGAGCTGGGGCTGCAGGTTCAGGGGCAAATGTTGGGGTGACTGCCAGCTCAAGCAGTGTCAACACTACAGCAAGCACAGCAGCAGCAGCCTCCCCTACTCAAGCTCCATCCTCAACCCCCTCCCGCACACTCACCTCCAGTCCAGACTCCATCACCACCCACTCCCCCTCTGTGAGCATAGCAGGTAAACAGTCCTGTATCAACATGTCACATGCACACTCACACAAACAAAGAATAAAACTAAAAGTACTTATTTTTCTATCCAAAAGCCACTGTTGTAGCAGACCTCCCTCCTATTGCCACAGTGACCTCATCTGTTGCTGTTTCTCCGGTCACTGTGGTGACTGTTTCCACGGTGCCATCTCCTGTTACGGCGGTGCAGACTGTGCCACTGCTTCCAGCAGCCCTGCCTCACAGTGTTGCCCAGCCCACCGCAGCCATACCTGCCTTCCCTCCTGTCATGGTGCCACCTTTCAGGGTGCCTTTGCCAGGCATGCACATTCCTCTACCAGGTGAGTATGAGACATGAAGACATTTGATCCTGCTGCACATGTATATACTGTAATGACTATTCTACCTCATTGGGCCATGTTTAAATGTTTTGTCCTCGGCCTGCTCTTGTTGCTGTAAGGCTGTCTTTTACAGTCCAGGAGTTTTTTGTTTTGTTTATAAGGTCTTATAAAGCATTTGGTTGTACTTATGATTCAATTCAGTCGTGTGTGCACAAGACTCATGTAGGCTTGGCTATAGTGTTTGATTCTCCTGAATACTATTCTTTGGACTCTCGGCCTTTTAGCGATAAACGAAAGTGAATGTTTGGTCAGCATAACCGCCACAAATTTGATTTAAATATAATCAGTGTTGTGATTTTTAGCTTTAATCACATTTAAGATGATTGATCTGAGAAAACGTTAGAAACAGCCCCAGATTCCTGGTCTTTTAGACTGCATAGCAAAGAGATGGTGATTGTTAGGCCCCATTCATGTAGGTCCAGTGGTCAGTCACCAACCATCTGGACCACAGGTTGCTAGTGAAAAAATGTGTATTGCCCAACTGTTTGACTACTGTTTGGTTGCGGGCTGTCACTTGGTGAAATCAGTTGCAAAGAAGGTGCTGCATCTTCTCTTCTTCTTAGTCTCTGAGCTGTAGTAATCTTCCGAACTTCTAAGCAAACAATAAGAGACCACCTCAATCTGCTAGCAACCAAAGCATTAACGTGGAGTTTTTTTTATACAGTACCCTCATTGGGACCAATTTCACCCAGCGACATCCAGCAACTGCTTGCCAACTGGTCAGGGAGTACACATTTTTCCCTTCCAAAAGAAGGTTGCCAGGGGGTCACTGACCAGATTCTAGAGAGCAAAAGATCAGTTTGCGATCCATCTCCAACAAAGAAGAATCCACAGAGTCAAGTATTGAGATACAGTCTCACTCAGTACTGCAGATAGCATTTTTTTTTTTTATTTATTTAAATTGTGGCTTCATAGTTCAGTCACAAACACATTCACCTAATGTGTGAAAGATCCCCAGGTCAAGACTGGGAAGAAGCACAGATACTTGGGAGGGTTGTGTCAAGAAGGTGTAAGCGTTTGTGCCAAATCTTACATGTGGATTCATCTGCTGTGGTGACCCCTTGTAAATAAGGGAGCACCCAAAAGAAGCTTTATTATCATTGTAAATATTAACAACAAAAGATTTGGGCGGCCAACAGACTCCAGGTCCATGCAGGTGGATACATTTATTGCCAGCTAAAATCAAAATTGGCTGAGCACACACCATCTCGATTAGGACAGATGGTTTTCAAATGTCAGACTTGGAATCTCCCAATTGATAGTGTTGTTATTATGCATTCACTCTTTCAAATGTGCCTTCAATAAGGGCCTCAAGTTATGTTGTGCAGCTGATTCCTGACATCTTTAAATGCAGGCACATAAATGTCAACAGAGGCAGCAAAATATCTAGTTGTGTGTTTTGTCTGAACTGGGCCAAACATATACAAGCTCTTACACAACATGTTAGCTGATATCTAGTGTCCTGCTCTGTTCAACCAGATGCTTGCTTGTCCGTTGTTCTTGCAGGTGTAGCAATGATGCAGATAGTAGATGCAACCTGTGTAAAGGCAGGCCCCAGCGCCAACGGTAAACACCCAGCCGCTCGCCACTCAGATCTACAGTAGATGGCATGGTAGTGAATGTCTACATACGTAGTCTGGTGTATATGGGGATCCACAGACAGTGGCATGGTGTTGAATGCTGTGATCATGGTCCATTCGGTGTACAGTGGTGAAATTCCTTCCATTAAAACTGAAAGCTTCATTTTGTTTTCATGATCAGAGAGGGGTGATCAGATAGAGCCACATGCAGTGTTTCATTCTCATCTTGTGAGACATCTTTTCTAGTTTTTA
>VUQR01023464.1:1521-14726 GCA_015108515.1 Hemichromis elongatus | reverse complement strand
GGGTGGGTTGGGGTTAGGGTTAGGGTTAGGGTTAGGGTTGGGGTTAGGGTTAGGGTTGGGGTTAGGGTTAGGGTAGGGTTAGGGTTAGGGGGGTTAGGGTTAGGGTTAGGGTTAGGGGGGGTAGGGGTGGGGGGAGGGTTGGGGTGGGGGTGGGGGGGGGGGGGGGGGGGGGGGGGGGGGGGGGGGGGGGGGGGGGGGGGGGGTCGTCTGTATAATCAGTCGATCTTTGTGGATCAGTAGGGAAAAAAGCTGATACAATCGTATACTTGTGTCTTCAACCAAGCTGTGAGACCTAACTTTTTCCCTTGACTACCTTTTACTGAACAGGACAACTTATCAGTGATTGGAGAGACAGCAGTGATGTAATCGCACAAATCGGGTGTTTATTTTCTTTTTTTTGTCACAGTAAACCCTGTGCATGACATTTGGGTAGTTTTTCAACTGTTATACAGTTTAAGGCTAATTACAGTCACCTCTGTCAGTATGGACTTCACAATGGCTGCACGCTGGTAAAACCACTGTCTGCAACAATAGACCTGCGTCACACTACATTACCCACTTGGCAGAGGGACAGGCTGAGGGTCAGCTCTTATCAGTTAGTCATGAACACAGCACATGCCCTCAGAACAAACAAATGCTCAGCTTAAACATTCTGAGTTGAACTAGTAGTCTTTGACTGAAGTTGTGTAGCACTACCTTTTGGCAGTCAGCCCTCTAAAAAAAACCCACAATTGTTGCTATCATACCTTACTCTCTGTGCTCAGTAGATTTGTTTTGTGTCTGTGTTCACACACAGGTGTCAGCAAGGAGGATCCAGAACTATCCATCGCTGCTGAAGAGAATCAAGATGAGGAGCCAACCAAAGCCAAAAAGAGGAAGTAAGTCTTATCTCTGTGAAAAAATCTTTTTTTCCTTTCTCTTTTTCATTCATTAACCTATATTTATGGTTCTCTCACCACCATCTCTGTTTTTAACACTTGCAGGAAGGAGGACACGAAAGAGGCAGACTCTGAGAAGGAAGCAGCAATGGAGGCAGAGCTCCGAGCAGCTAGAGAAAGAGCCATAGTGCCGCTAGAGGCCAGGATGACCCAGTTCAAAGATATGCTGTTGGAGAGAGGGGTACCACATCTTTTTTTGTTTTTGTTTGAGAGAAAATCATGACATTAATGTTCTCACTTGTTGAGATTTTACTTAACAGTGATGAGGTTTTCTTTCCACTGCACTTGCTCAGAAATGTCAAATCTTGTGTGCTTTTGTCAGACATGGTCCCCGTTTAGTTTTCTGTCTAATGTTGCCTTTCCTGCCTGTAGGTGTCTGCATTCTCAACTTGGGACAAAGAGCTCCATAAGATTGTTTTTGACCCACGTTACCTACTACTGAACCCAAAAGAAAGGAAGCAGGTTAATTTTTTTTTCTTTTTACCCTTTTCTCAGTGTTTCTCTACTGTATTTTTAGCTTTTACACTTTGTTGCAGTCTTTGATTCATTTTGGTTTAATTGCGATTTAGGTATTTGATCAATATGTAAAGACACGGGCGGAGGAGGAAAGGAAGGAGAAGAAGAACAAGCTGATGCAGGCCAAAGATGAGTTCAGGAGGATGATGGAGGAGGCAAAGCTCACACCAAGGTAACAGGACAGTCCAGTTTTTCTACATTTCATAGGGGTTTAAAGGTGAAGGTCACCTTGAGGTGAAGGTCACCAGGATTCAAATTCATGCTGCTGTTACATTCACGTTTTTTGAAAATCACCTAGCCATACCATCTCCTAGGAGACTGAGGAGTAGCACTGATGGCCACCAGTATTTTTGCAATGTCCTTCTTAGATCTTTGTAGTGGGCGGTTTTGCTTCCTAATAATCAACATATTTGCTTTTTTTGCAGAACAACATTTAGTGAATTTGCAGTTAAACACGGCCGAGATCCCAGATTTAAGACCATAGAGAAGATGAAGGACAGGGAGGCTATCTTTGTGGAATTCATCACCGCTATGAGGAAGAGAGAAAAAGAGGACTCAAAGTCTAGGGGAGAGAAGGTAAGAGTCACTCACACTTCAAAGTGCACCATCTTTCTCACTTAGCCTTGAAGAACTGATCTTAAATCCTTTTGGCTTGTCTTTGTTTTTTTCCCCCCCTATCTCCAGAGTCGCGTCTCTGCTGCTGATCCCATTGTTTTTACACAGATTTCTAATAAAGTTTGACATGTTCGTTTTTTTCTTTAAGGTCAAGCAGGACTTTTTTGATCTTCTGAGTGAGCAGCACATAGAGGGAGGTCAGCGGTGGAGCAAAGTGAAAGAGAGGCTAGAGACTGACCCGCGGTACAAGAATGTGGAGAGCTCTGCACTCAGAGAAGAGCTTTTCAAACAGTTCATGGAAAAACAAGCTAAGGTAAGAGCAGCTTTGGGGAGATGACGTCGGAGTTTATGTGCTGATTAATAATGTGTTTGAAAGCATTAGAATAATCACTGTTCATGTACTTTTAGGGAGGTGCACATGTAATAAATGTTAACTAACCTGACGTTGGCCTGATGTTTATGGCACCGGCTCAATTAAGACTTGTATTTCTAAAAGAGAAAATTTAATGCAACATAACCAAAAAGCTCACGCAGACTTCTTGTGATATCATCTGCAGAACGTGGACATCGAAAAGGAGCGAGAGCTGGAACGGCAGGCTCGTATTGAGGCCAGTCTCAGAGAGAGGGAGCGGGAGGTGCAGAAGGCCCGATCAGAACAGACCAAAGAGATCGACCGAGAAAGGGAACAGCACAAGAGGGAGGAAGCCATCCAGCATTTCAAAGCTCTAATGTCTGACATGGTGAGGTGCTCTGCAGAAACACTGGACTGTGTTAAAACACATGCTCTCATCATGTGTGGATTTCATAAAGTTGTGATCAGTGTTTCAGAAAGTGATTGAAATGTTACAGTTCATGTGTCACTTGTTTGGGGGATAATCCTACTGGATGTTTGTTTTTTTTCCTCCCTTGAAGCATTTTTTTTCACGGCTGTTGTTGCATTCGCTCTTCAGGTCCGTTCTTCTGATGCAACATGGTCAGACACACGTCGTAACCTGCGAAAAGACCATCGCTGGGAGTCGGCGTCGCTGCTGGAGAGAGAGGAGAAGGAGAAGCTGTTTAATGAACACGTAGAAGCGCTGGCCAAGAAGAAGAAGGAGCATTTCAGACAGCTGCTGGACGAGACCAGCATGGTAAGAAGTGAAAAAACAAGACAAAAAAGGTGCCAGAAGTAATATGTATAATATATATATAGTATAGTATATATAGTATATGTATAATATATTACATATGACAGATCTGCAGCTCAATCAATGCCATTTTTTTAAAAAGCTGTTGTTTTTGTGTGCATTGCAGATTACTCTGACAACCACATGGAAGGAGGTGAAGAAAGTTATCAAAGACGATCCTCGCTGTATTAAATTCTCTTCCAGTGACAGGGTAAGACGTTATGGGCTCCAAACCATCTTTATATTATTATAAGATGATAAGAGATTAGTTGTGTTGCAAAAGTACATCACAAGAAAGCAGTTTCTTCTGTAGTGTGTCTCTTTTAGCGTGTTTGTCTCTTTCACTTAAAATCTCACTTAATGCTACATCTTAGGAGTCGACAGCCTGAAGCAGTCTTTACAGCTGCTTCACATCCGCCAGTGTAAATAAAAGAATCTTTCAAAAGTCAGTTATAAATCCAGTCTTGCTCCTCGTCTCTTGAGTCAGCCCAGAAAATAATTTGACTTAAAACGGCAGATTAAAACCGCGTCTAATAAAATCCTAACCCCGAATCTGAATTTTTCAGGAACATAGTGACAGTGATACTGCATCTCTCACTCTGCTGAATCTTTGGCGGTGTGTGTGGTAATTATTGTGGACAAAATTCTCTGTTCAGTGACATGTTAGAATGGGGAAGTCCAGAAAGTTCCCCAGTTCAAATGTCTCAGCTTTCGCTTTCACTGCGCTCTGCAGTTTGCAGCATAAAAAAAATCACTTTGGTTTAGAGAAGGACAAAAAAAGGACAAATACTCTATTTTTTTCCTTTATTGAAACAGCAATGAATTCATTTTTTGCTTAGTTTAAACTCATGTTGGCTGTTGCCATAAAGTGGTGCCAGATCTCTGACGGCAAATACCCGATCACCTTTGGTTGCTTGCTAAGAATCCAAGAATCCGCCAGTTAAACATACGGTATATATGTGGTTATAAGTATCCTAAATAACAAAGTGGAAAACCAGATGGAACTCATGTGTGTGCGTGTAAGAAAAATACAAGACATTGTATAACATTCGTCCTGCGTTCATGTGCTCCTCATTTGGTCCCATTTTCCTAGATGGAAAGTCATTTTCCCAAATGTAGTGTTTGTGTTCTGACAGCTTTTTCCAGAGTTGAATTGCTTTCACTTAGTAGTTATTTGGGTTACTGCTATTTATTTGGGGGGTTTTTTACCCTCAGCTGTAAAAGGCTGGTGGGTTATTGTCGTCCCCCAGTTGTTTGTTTGTTTATACTAACAAACAAACAACTGGGCGGGCAGCATGGACACCTTTGTTTTTATAATAATTCAAGAATGAGTTGACATAGGAGTTTCAAATTGATACCTTAGATGCATCTACTTTTTTGTGTACCATTCACACACACTCACACTCCAATGGATGGATTTGGGGAAGCTTTAAAGATTTAAATGGATCAGGGTTCAGATACTTTGACATGCAGAGTAGGCGGAGCCACGGATTGAACCGCCGACCTTCGATTAGTAAACCCCATGAACCGCATCCTCCCTATTCATGGAAACCTTTGGCTTGAATCTAATGCTAAATTACAAATTAAATATCAGCACAAAAAAACCCAACAACACATGCATGAATTTATGCTATTATTCAAAGGTTTCTTTTAATCAAATGATTACTTTCATTGTCATGATCTCAAGGACTCGGCAGCCCAAGTTTCGAATTCATGTGGTGTTTATATTCATAATCCTACCTCTACATGAAAGCTGTTGCATATTGACTGCAAACCTTCTCAACAGTGGTTGGAAATCTTAAACATATTATAATGTAAGTTTTTTTTTATTTTTGTGAAGTACACTTTCATTTTCTGGAGTTCTGACTTCTGTTTGCCCTTCTTTGTAGAAGAGACAGCGGGAGTTCGAAGACTACATCAAAGACAAATACATCACAGCCAAAGCTGACTTCAGGACACTGTTGAAGGAGACAAAGTTCATCACATACAGGTCTGTGCTTTGTTTCACATATGTTCAGTTTGCATAACCCGACACAGTTGCGCCCCTTCCTAGGAACTTGTTATAAATAAAGCTCTTTACTTCTCTGCTACTTTAAGCAGATGGTGTGTGAAATGTTTCAAGTGGCAAACGGGTGTGGGTGAAATCTGCCTCATTTTATTTTTTATAATGTCAAGACACTGGAAGATTCTTGCACAGGTGGCATAAGTTGAAACTGTAGTCTGCTGAATAGTGAGAATGTCTGAATTATAGTTTTTAACATTAGGAAATTGTATTTAATACCCCATTAAATACAATTTCCTAACCTGTAGCATCTAGCACAGGTCAAACAGTGTAGGTTGAGATCTGGCTTTAGTAATTCTTCTTTAAGGCTATTGAGTGGTATCTTGCTTCTGCAGTTTCTTTGATTGCAAAAGAAGGCCACAGCCAGCAATCTTTTCTGCTGGTTTAATCTTTTTTTATTTGCTGCAGAGCATCCTGGATACAACACTTACATTTTGCACATTTTGTAGCTTCATTAGGACCGATTTTAGGAAGTGGTGACATGCTGCCAGTTAATGCAGCTATTTTTACTGAAGGCAGCTATATGCAGAATGCCTGAGTCCATCTTAATTGGGCTGACATCTTAAAAACATTCAGGTCTAGAGCGAGTACACTCCAGGAGTCGGAGAGGATGCTGTTCATCTTATTATCTTCCTGCTTCTGAGCGTGCTCTCTCTGTCTCCTTCTGCCCAGGTCGAGAAAGCTCATCCAGGAGTCGGAGCAGCATCTGAAGGATGTGGAGAAGATCCTTCAGAACGACAAGCGGTACCTTGTTCTGGAGTGTGTCCCAGAGGAGCGCAGGAAGCTCATCATGTTCTACATCGAAGATCTAGACCGCCGTGGCCCACCACCTCCCCCCACCGCCTCTGAGCCTACCCGACGATCTACCAAGTGACCAATCTAATTACTGTCTTGGCCAGTGCTGTACTCCCTTTTGCCCTCCCTTTGGCCAGAGCATGCCCTCCCCTCAGCACCCCTGATCCCCACTCTCCAGGCCCACGGATGGCCATGCAGTGTTATTTCAGGGGGGTTACGTTGCTTAGATGTGTACCATAGAGATGAACGGTTAACGTCTCTGTGTTATGTCAAAATCATGAAAAAGCCCTGCATTCAGACAGCAGGGACTAGAGGTTACCTGATCCCCAGGTGACCCTTAACCCCTCACCTCTGACTGATCACATTAGAGGGAGGAGGGATAGCAATGAGGTTGCAGGCTGTGCAGCCACACAGGTGTAAGATAGCCGATGTAAATGAGGTTGAGTGTGTGTGTATGCATGTGATTGAGGCGTCCTTAAGCCTTACAGATCCACTGTGCCAGGTCATCGTTTCAGCGGCTCAGTGTGAATGTTAGTTTCTGCTCAGTGGTTCACTCCAATGTTGCAGCAGCTTCTCTGTTGAATGAAATAAAGACGACTTCCACTGTTTTTCAATATGCTGTGCTCTCGATTATTTGAAATGTCAACATCTGGGTAACACTTTATTCTCTCAATGCAAATATTAAGGGGGAAGCTCAACTAACACATGGAGCACATGTCAAAAAGTATTGCTGCTCAGCAGGAATCTTAAAGTGCACCAGGACACTTAGTTAGGCAGTTATTAAAACTACAAGTATTTATAAAATAGCCCTTAACCCTGAAACGACATCATAGTTGAAACAATATCACAGTTGAAATGTGTATTTTTGAGATTTTTTTTTCTTAGTGAAAACCCTAAATAAATTGTACAATACACGCAATTTTTAAGTAATATGTTAAAAAAAAAATCCCTCCTCTGCACTGTAGAAAAGGAGGGATGAGGAATATAGTATGTATTAAAGGCCTGAGTTGTTTACTTAACATTTATACATCGATATTTTGGCAAGGTCTCGACATCGGAAGTTGCCCGTTCCAAATTTCAAAATAAGAGTCTAACGAAACATTGTTAAGGCATTTAAGGAACTGAATAACATCAAATGGAACAAATAATCTGGTTCATTTACATGCACATGTCTCAACCATCCCAGCCTTGTCTCTCTAATTTTGTCTCCAGAGCTGTCCCTGGGACACAAAGCCAACTCCTGTGAAGGCTGTGTGATTTATGGTTTTGGCTGGATGTAAACAACCTTCAGTCACAGTGAGTCATTTACTGGAAGAAATTAACTAATGCAAGCATGCTGCCAAGCAAGTGAAAAAGACACCTGGAAACCAATACTCTTTCCTTAAAAATTAAAAACATCACCTTCTGTAAGAGGACACCGGAAACAAAGCAATGAAAAAAGTGGGTGTTATGCTCAGAACTGCGTTCATATCGCAATCAAAAATCTTATATAATATACATATTCTCTGTAGATATCAATAAAGGTGTGATTTTCAGGGTGATTTGGAAGCAGTACGCTTGCAAACCACTGACTTGCGCGACTCAGCCATGGGCCATCTCTGATTGGTCGGAACAAGCAATCCATTAGGATCACGTGATATTGCCGGACGTAGACGTGACTGGCGGTCCAACTGCTGCACCATCATCACCATTACTCAATCCTGTGTGCTGTATTGTCATCTTATTCAGCCTCTTTTACTTACACACTTAATCATCACCTCGTTGAATTTGTACTGCTGTAGGCGCACAGAGAACGCGGAAGCTAGCCTCGTATGCTGTTAGCCTAACGGTTGCATCCTCTCCTCTCCATCCGGTCATCGCTGCTTTACTGCCGCTATGGGCTGCTCTTTGCTCCCTCTTTTCGTCGCCGTGCTTGCAGCCTGGTTGGTTGTCGCAGACCCGGAGGAACACGGTCCTGTCGACGGAGCCCCGCCTTCAAAGATAGGCAAGAAAAGCACTAATTAAACCATCATAGTTAGCTGTTTACTTCAGCTAATATTAGCCTCGCAGTCAGTCTGAGGGCTGATGAATGAGCAGCGTCCTTCAGTGGTATTCCAATACTGAAGATAAAGGCAATTACTAATCTAGCCTGAACATTGTGTGTCACATGACTAAGAACGCTTAATTATAGACACGAGTTATCTGTTAGTTTGCATTTTGAAGCAACCTTTATTCAAATAAACGGGAAGTAAAGTTCAGCTGACATCTCCCATCTCCAGCCAGGAGGCCCATAAAACCTAAAGATATGGCGGAAAAAATAAAAGCACAAAAGAGGAAATACAGCAAATTTTAGACTAGAAAAAAGCAGATAATATTGTTTTGTTTTTGTTTTTTTAAAGTTGAATATTAAAATAGTAAATTCCTTTTTCCGTTTACATTCAGTTGTAGTCAGAAGTTTACATTCTCTCATGATGAGCATGAATGTTATGGTAATTTGGGACTTTTTGTGTTTTGTGTTGTTTTGTTTCTCAAGGTGGAATGATTGGCAGAATTGGTTGGTTTCCTGGCACAGACCCAGCTTTTAAGCATAGTCCACAAAGTTTCAACATGGTTGAGGTCAGGCCTTTGACAAAGCCATGCCAGAAGTTTAACGTTAGCCTGATTTAGCCTTTTCAAAACAGTTTTATGTGTGTTTGGGACCATTTCCCTGTTGGAACACCTAATTGTGTCCATAAGTTGAAGAATTTTAAGGTAATCCTTCTCCATTATCCCGCCACCAATGCACCAGTACCACTGGTAGTAAAACAGCCCCAGAGCATGATGCTACCTCCACCATTCTTGACAGTGGGTACTGTATTCTCAGGTTTGAAAGCCTCACCTTTATTATTCCAAGCATAACCTCCTGTCATTGTGGCCCAGTTGCTTGAATACTTCATTCTCTCGTCTGACCTAACCAATTTCCTCACATCTGAGGGTAACAGTTCTTCTTTTTTCCTCCAGACCTTGGCTAGGTTTTGACACATCTGAATGATCTTTACAATTACAGTTGTTTGATTATCCTGGAATCTGCAGTTGTATACAAATGGCTTCAAGGGAGCTTCCCAATCATAATCACTAATGAGAAGTTAATAGGCCTTGTTAATAGGTCTTGTCAAGCTTAACAACATTGTAGAGCCTTCAGCGCCACTTATCCAAAGATTTAGCTGAGTATATGTATATATTTGAGTCTGTGTATATAATTTAAACCATCTGGATTAAAGTGCACTCAAGTCTTGTTTTTTAAAGTCATTGAAAATGTATGCCGTACAATCATTTCACCCTGAAAAAAGAACAGTTCAAAGAAATTATTAAAAGACCAGAATTCAAATGACCTTCATCCCAAAGGATCATTCAGGATCAAACTGGGCTGAATATGCCCTAGTAATTAAAGTGAGTTCAACACCTCTATACGTATTCATCATTTATTGTCCTCAGTCCATCTATAGATAGGTAAATACTAATTAAACTGTTATTACCCTTATAGAGAGCCCAACAACAACAGCAAACAGCAAATTTACACTGTAATATAGATCTTCATTAAATTTAAGGCACATTTCATCACCCAACCTCCCTCTCTGTCTCTCTTGCTCTCCAGCTGTGGTGGGGGCAGGGATAGGAGGCAGCGCCACTGCCCACTTCCTGCGGCAGCACTTTGGCCCAGAGGTCCAGGTGGACGTGTTTGAGAAGGGAGAGGTCGGAGGCCGTCTCGCCACTGTAACCGTCAATCACAACGACTATGAGTCTGGAGGCTCCATTATTCACTCGCTTAACCTCCACATGCAGGAGTTTGTCAAGCAGCTGGGTAAGTTTATGGACAAAGATGTCTACCTTCACATTAATTAGTCACAGCAGAGGTTAGATTTCTAAATTTTGCTTTGATTTTTCAAACCGGGGAGGGATTCTTGCATGTTTTTTTTTGTTTTTTTTTTAAATATCCCCCAGCAAAAGCGCTCACTTTATAAGACGAAAGTTAGAAGTCTGACACTGTGCTGGTCCTACATGTCGCTCTGTGTTCGTCCCAACAAGGTTTGAAGTATCGTCGCAACGTGGCGGGAAAGATGGCAGTGTTTAACGGCGAAGAGGTGATTCTGGAGGAGACCGACTGGTACCTGCTCGACCTGTTCCGGCTGTGGTGGCGCTACGGTATTAGCTTCATACGTCTGCAGATGTGGGTGGAGGAGATTATGGAGAAGTTTATGAGGTGAGTCAGAAGTTTTAGTGCCTTGATTTTATTATTTGTGTCTCATCAGCTCTTTTGCATATTGGGCACTTGATAGCAGGGGCGCCACTAAAAACTACACTGTCAGAGTATCATAACTTTGTTGTGGGATCTCTGCAGGTGGAAGCAAAGCTTTGTTTATTTCATAATGCTAATTTTTTCTCCTGCCTTTTTCTGTTAACAGTATTGTTAGTTGATTAGTGAAGCTAATGACATGAAACTGACCTATTTATACTTCCTTTTTAAAAAGAATCTTGCTCTAAAATTGGTAGTGCATATGCAGCTGAGTCACTCATGGCTTGAGTGCTTTTCTTCCCAAAATTGTTTTCTCTATCTCAAAGATAAGGTTGGCCTCTAAAAATTATTATGTTACTCTTAAACTGTGCACAGCACTCCCTTCTGGTGTTGCAGTCAGTGAGGGAAGCCTGCTTTCGAGCTATTTATTGTTCTCTGCGCCTTAGGCATCTACACTCACAATAACTGCAAAACCTTGACTCATTGTGTGCCTTTCCGAGCATGAGGTCTGCGTAAATATAGATAGCCATCTGCCTGGGATTTGCCAGTAAGAAAGGACCACTGACATGAAACTTCCCTTTTTCCTCCAGCAACACAAATATACAGTGTAGAAATGCAAAACCTCTCAGGGCCAAACATGTCAAATCTTTTGCTTACATTTATATTTCCTCTGCTCAGTTTTGCCTTGAAAGACAGAACTTTACTTTTTCCTTCCTCTACCACCAACATCTATTTCCTCCCTCAGGAAGTGATTTTTATCTCTTCATCACTTTTCTCTTTCTTTTCTTCTCTCTAAGTTGACAACCACAAGCCTCTAGCTCTCTCTCTCTGTCTCTGATTTGTTGCTCATGGATTATTGCTGACTGAATAACTTAGAGCAGGAAACGGAACAAAATAAAAAATGTCCATATTGCTCTGTCTACTGACTGAGTAGTTAACTGTTATAATTTTACTGTGTCTGTGCATGTGAAATAAAGGATCTACAAATATCAGGCCCACGGCTACGCCTTCAGCTCCGTAGAAGAACTGCTGGACTCTCTCGGGGGCAGCGGCTTCATCAACATGACCCGGAGACCGCTGTCCGATTCGCTGCTGGAGCTAGGTGTGTCCCAACGCTTCATCGATGAGGTCATCGCACCCGTGATGAGGATCAACTACGGACAGAATGTCAGCATCCCCGCCTTTGTAGGTCAGCCAAGTGGGAAGACGCAAGCAGCAGGGGAGGAAGAATTGAGGGAGTGATGAGTAGTGAAGTAAAAGGGCAATGGCTGTGGAGGTGCGTTCGGGGGACAATTATTTACCTGAATGTCCACTTCCTTGCTGATGTGGCTAAGGAGCAAGGAAAGGGAAGAGAGAGGAAAAGAGATGCAGGGTTGAGAATAGAAGAGGAAGGCAAGGTGAGAGGGGAGGGGGGTGGCCTGTTGGAGTGAGAGAACAGGAAAGTGTGTGGGCAGCTGATAATTGGTTTAAAGCACTTGGCACTGTCTGTTCAGTGTGCGTGTGCATGTGTGTGTTTCAGGAGCTGTGTCCTTAGCTGGTGCCCAGAACAACCTGTGGGCGGTGGAAGGAGGCAACAAGCTGGTGTGTTCAGGCCTGCTGAAAATGGCCAGTGCTAACCTACTGCAGGCACAGGTCAACTCCATCTGTCCCATCCACTCAGGTAACTCCATCCTGATGTTTCCTGCTTTCTTGCTGTGACATCTTTATTGGTATTGATTATTCTTTGTGAGAAAGAACGAGATGGTGATATAAGCAGTGGAAATGAGTTTTCTCCAAAGGGTGGCTGGGCTCAGCCTTATTGATGGGGTAAGTAGTGCAGTTATTCGTTGCTCCTACACATCGAAAGGAGCCAGTTGAGGTAGTTTCTCTCACAGGAGTCTGTGCAGTTTTGGCCTGGTGACACCTACTGTAGCAGGAGCTACCCCAGAGAGAGTTGTCACTATTTTACCCATTAATTGTAGGTTTATCAGTGGAGTTTTTCATCATCATGCGATGATACAGTCATGATGCTTTTACCTGTGAGTGTTTTAGATCCAAATAAAGAGCCAAGAATAATACACTTTTCAGGATTTACACTGTTATCCACAGAGCTTTTTTTTTTCCTAATACAGGAGAGGGACTCCAATACAAGCTGAGCTTCACCACGGCAACAGGGACGGCATCAGAGCTTTATGACATTGTAGTGTTGGCGACGCCTCTACAGGCTAGCGTTGAGTCTGGAGTCCAGTTTCAAGATTTCACGCCTCCGTTTGATGAGCTGCCTGGCAGTTATCACAGCACTGTAGCAACCATCGTCCATGGTTACCTCAACACTTCTTTCTTTGGGTTCCCGGACCCCCGTCTGTTCCCTTTTGCCAGCGTCTTGACGACAGACACCCCCGATCTGTTCTTTAACAGCGTGGCTAGTGTTTGTCCCGTCAACATCTCAGCAGGGTTTCGGCGTAAGCAGCCGCAGGAGGCTGGAGTCTACAAGGTGTTCTCCCCACAGCTGCTGGAAAAGTCTCAACTCAAAACGCTATTCAGGTCAGCCATGTTCTTCCCAGAAGTTGGTCCCATAGTCAAACAATAGTAATTGTTTGGTCCAAAGTAAAGCCTGAATGAAATGAGATTTTTAAGACCAATTTATAAGAATCCGATGTATTGGCCGATAACGTTCCCCAACTTTTCTTAAGTGTAGTTATGTAAGATCCAGTTCAGTTTAATTTGTGGTTACACTCGTTTAAGTCATGGATGACTCCACGTTTACTAGTTTACGCTCTCACTGATACAGCTGTTGTTTTTGCATTTATTACATGTTTGAATGGTATTTCTAAAATCTCATCCTTACTTTTTTTTTTTTTAATTTATATTTATAATTTTTA
>VUQR01023463.1:0-10307 GCA_015108515.1 Hemichromis elongatus | reverse complement strand
TCTGTTAACACAGTGAGTGAGAAAGGTGACTGGAAAGGAAAACTCAATGCATCATGGGAATCCCCCGGCAGCCTACGTCTATTGCAGCATAACTAAGGGAGGATTCAGGGTCACCTGGTCCAGCCCTAACTATATGATTTGGCAAAAAGGAAAGTTTTAAGTCTAATCTTAAAAGTAGAGATAGTGTCTGTCTCCTGAATCCAAACTGAAGCTGGTTCCATAGAAGAGGGGCCTGAAAACTGAAGGCTCCGCCTCCCATTCTACTTTTAAATACTCTAGGAACAACAAGTAAGCCTGCAGTGTGAGAGCGAAGTGCTCTGATAGGGTGATATGGTACTACAAGGTCATTAAGATAAGATGGGGCCTGATTATTTAAGACCTTGTATGTGAGGAGCAGGATTTTGAATTTATATACAGGTGTCCCTCGCTATAACGCCGTTCACTTTTTGCAGCCTCGCTGTTTCGGAGAATTTTTTTTAGCAATTTTGCATGCTGCTTTTTTTTTTTCTTTTTTTTTTGCAGTGCATTGTGTTCTGTGTCCTGATTGGCTGATTAGACCATTGTCAATCAATCTTGTGCTGTGTCTCCTGTACAGTACAGAATGCGTTCAACTTACATAAACCTTCGACGGCTAGCAGTGTGACTCTGAAGGTCTCTACTGTAAGTTTGTCAGTTTCTCCCCAACAGACCGTGTAAGCCGACCGCGGCCGTCTTTGCTTTCATTCTATAATACTGGACTTTTTTTTCTAGGAAGGTTTGAACTTTGAGAGAGTTTAAACAAGAGACCAAAGTGTGAAAATGTTCATGCCTGTCTGAGGAAAGTGTATAAAGTGTGTAGTGACGGGTTTACAGCCTTAAAACATTTATAATAATTGTAAAAATTAAAGGCTACTTCGCTGATTTCACCTATCGCGGGTTATTTTTAAAACGTAACTCCTGCGATAAACGAGGGACCGCTGTAATTGTCCAGTTTTTTAAAATGCTGGTAATTGTTCTGTCAAAGAACGCTCCAGGCTGTGGTTGAAGCGCTCTTCTTTTAAGATCCGCCTTCAAACTTTCCTTTTTGCTAAAGCATGTGGTTAGGGCTGGATCAGGTGACCCTGAATGCTGCACTGGGTTATAGGCTGCTGGGGGATTCCCATGATGCACTGAGGTTTTCTTCTTCACTCGTTGTGTGTTTATACGCCTCTCTGCATGTAATCATTCATTAGTATTAATCTCTGGCTCCCCTCCACAGTGTGTCTTCACTTCTTCCTTCCCGCTTTTGCCAAATGCTTGGTCATAGCGGTGTGTTTGTTTTTGGGGGTTTTCCTGTGTTATTGGAGGATCTTTACCTTAAATGAAAAAGCATTTTGAGGTTGTTGTAGTGATATATATTTATATATATATAAATAAAAAGTTATTGAAATTCTAGTTTTCTATTTGGATGTTACTATTTGGTCTGGTCCAGCACTGTTTATTGACACAGCTGGTTATAAGCCTTTTATGAGGTCTACAGTGAAAATACTGTGACTTCCACCTTTTCCACCGAGTCAACTTGTATCCAACCAGCACCTTCTAACGTAAGGCTGAGGCGGGACGTGGTATTGTAAAGTGCGACGAGAAGGGTTCCTAACAAATTGTGACGTTTTGGGAGTGAAGATGTTTTGGCTCCATGGGTGAGTAAACCTTTACGTTTCACTGGGTTTCCCTCGTCAACATGACGCCGCGCACACTGATGTCCAGAGCCCTCCAGCTCCGAGCACTGCAAGAAAACGCACAGCGATAATTAGTGATCCAAAGACTTACTACGCCTACTTAACCGTGCTCCTTCTTTAAAGTCCCAGGGCAAGAGGATACAAAAGGAGTGCTTATGAAAAATGCATCTGGGAGACGCTCTTATCTTTCATTAGGATCTCTTTGTTTTGTTCTGCGAGCCACCCCTGTTATTACGCTTCCTCTACAGCCCCACGCTAATGACTCATTCTGCTCTTTCACAAAGTATTCCCACTAAAACAACAGCCAGCCGTCCTACTCTCACACAGTCGTGTGTGTGTATAATCTTCAGATGATATCACTGAACGATTTCTGGAGCTCATCAGCTTGACAACGAGATGTCGAGCACCGTTCACCCGCGAGACACTGTGACAGAAGCCATCATAACGTGAACATGTACAGTGTGTCTCTGGGTGCAGCGGGTGGCGCTCAGAATCAGAATGAGACCAGGCAGGAGACACTTTGGTGGAGGAGAAACAATCATTCAGAGCATTTCATGGCAGGGAGGAGAATATGAGCGAGCGGCGGCCTCATGCTGCGTAGGTGTCATGATGCGATATGCAACCCTCTCCATTCATTTGTGGCTATGAAAGCGTGCGGCTCAGTGATAACATGTTACCCAACGAGATCTGCGCGCAATCTGACGCCTCCCCGCCACCGCCACCACTCCCTCCAGGTTGCCTGTTGTGGGGAATGAATACTGAGATATGCAGTGGCTCTCATTCAGCAGGCTGAGCCAATTTACTCACTAATCTGTGCCACCGTTGGCCCTTTGCTGTCTTTGCGTGGGGGAGAGACAGCGGGCTTTGTCTGCTGCATTTAACCCTGAGCGCTGTTGCGTTGGCTCCTCCTGAGTTTCTGCCAGCGGCCAAACACTGGTAATGCAAATTGTCCACGCCATGCTGACAGAAAAATTACCAAAATCTCCTTCAGCGTGTGGATTCTGAAACACTGAAGGACGTTGTTTTCTGTGTGCGTTCATGTTTTATGCTCATGTTTATTTTTACACAACAAAAAAATGAGTCCAAATTGTTTATTTTGTGACGAAGACGTGAACGAGAGCTGCAGCGGCTGATTAATGTCAGTACCCCGAAATTTTATTTGTCTTATTTTGGCAAAAATGCAGTGTGTACGGTGCACAGGTACGACAGCGGCACCTCTACAAAGAGCCAACGGGTTCATTCCAAAGTGCAAACATAATTTTTAGAAATCCACATTGACTGGACGTTACCACGGTGCCACGCCCAACGATTTCTGGACTCAAGTGGACACGGTTGGAGCAACAGAGGAGGATGCTGGGATAGGAGGAGATGGAAGCAGATGATCCGCTGTGATGACCGCTAAAGAAGAAAGAAGAAGAAACTGCAGCACCTGAACGGTCATGCCCAGGTTTCAACCCAGGACCCTGATGGGAGGCGGACCTGCTACCCTCCGACTCGTTGGCCCACCTCACTCTCCTCACATGGTATCCTGTATCCTCCCTCTGACCCAGCGCTGCCTTCTGTTTTAATCCTTCCACCAACCCGGTGTCCACCTGTAGGCTCAGAGCTCTTTGTACTCAGCTGACGTAATAAATCGGTTTCACGTCTTGTCAGATACGTGGGCTGCAGCAAGAACAAAAACTATTAAAGCTCGATAATAAATCTGACAGTCAGCAACTTTAGCCTCTGGAGTTTAAGACGGTTGTCTCTTTGTGGTCCTGAATCAGCTCTGAACCCATTCATTAGAACCCAGAAGAGACTTCAGTAGATCTGCTGCTGGATGCCTGAGAACAAACCACAGTGTTTCCAAGGAAATGGAGAAACACGACCTGAGTCAGGCTCACTGATGTGTTAGTTTCAGTTTTTATAAGTTATTAGGTTTTATGCACCATGTGAGGGAGTATTGCCATGAATGTGTTACTGGCATAATGACGATAACGATTTGAATCTTGAAGATAAAACAAGCTTTGGGTACCGTTCAGACAATAAATGTGATGTCAGCAACTGTTTAAATAGGTGGAGATGAGTCCATTTATTTATAATCACAAAATGCATCAAAAATAATAAAATATAAAAAGCGACGTGAGTCTGGGTGTCTGAGACTGTGTTATTTCTGAAACCTGATTATTAGGCTCAGAATAGTGACAAGCTGTGAAAGGTGCACTTCAAAACTGTCACAGCAAACCGATCGGACTCAGGCGCTGACTGGAATCACCTGTACTGACACAAAACACCAGGCGTAACATACACACAGGTGGGAGGCAAAGCCAGGGGTTCCAGTGGTCCACGGGGTAGGAGTGGGGAAACGGGTCTCACTCGTCGCCACTCCGAGCTGCCCACATCCACGTTTACGTGTCCACGGTTCGCGAAGTGTGACAAACTCAATAGTCCAGCGATGAGGGGCTCAGAGCCACCGCCTTAAGAAGTGGGCGGAGAACATGATGAGTCAGCGGTGTGACTGGGAGCAGGTGAGTGGGCCAAAAGCAGAAGCTCGTAGCGAGCTCCACCCAGGGCGAGAGAGCCAAACCCAAACACATGGAGCCTACGGGGACCATGACAAAAATACTTAAAGGACTATAAGAGCATACTTTATTAACTGTACACCATCCCTGCTGTGAAGCATGGTGGCAGTACCACCATGATGTGGGGATGCTTCACATTGGCACTAAAGCTGGAGTGAGCTTTCAAAATTCAGCATCAAGACGACCCGAGGCAACCTGCTGACACGGTTCTCTGACCTTCCTTGAGTGGCCCAGTAGTAACTCTTCAAATCCACAGATCAACGGAAAGGCCTGAGGACAGCGGCTCATGGACAACATCTGGATCTGCTGGAAGAGTAAGATAAACTGTCCAAATTCAGACATGCAAGTCCTGCAGAGGTTTACTCACGATGCCTCAAAGCTTCACTGGCTACCAAGGAAGCTCCCATGAAGCATTCAGTTATGAGAGTTTATAATGAGATAATTCCTTAAGTAAAAAATAATTTATACCACCAGGTCTCTAATGACCTCTGATGGTAGAAACAGTCTGATGAGCTTCATTTACCTGGAATAAACTCTCTGCTGCATCCTGGAAGAGCTCAACACTCTGAAATGGCTCATTAGTATGTTCGGTGCATATATGGTAACTCGTTTTTTTATATTTTGTCCTTTTCAGATTTACTTTAAAAGGTCAGAGAACAATAATTCCTCGGCGGCCTATTCAGTCAAAAGTTGCAGCTCAGTTGTTTTTGTGTTCTGGTCTTTGTCCTTGGTGCTCGTGCTGCTTCCTCTGTAAGGAAATGACTATCGGAGCTTATAAAAGAAAAACTGAAGAGGAAACACATTATTGATATTTATGCTTTTTTAAAATTTCCTTTTAATCTGATTCGTGTATTCATCTTTGTCATGTAAACATTCAGTTTGATTTTTCTTTTATAATCGTGGTAAAAACAAAACACGCCGTCTTTGAATTCAAAGGTTTTATATCTCAGGACATAATAAAGATCTTAAAATGAGGTAAATCCAACCTCAGGTGAACTTCAAAAAATGACATTTGAACCATATAATTATTTATTTAACAACACAGAAAAAATGCACACGCCGAATGTTAAAAACTAAATGCTCTCTTACTGCAAACCGTGTCTACTGTCACTGCTACTCACGTGGAACCAAAACGCTATTCTAGTCAGCCTTCACGCCAGAGAATGAACTTTAAACGTCTTTACACACCAGATAAGTCAAATCTGTACAAATAGCTACCTCACACCTACACGCTGAGATGTGGTCCCAACTCTGAGACTGCCCCGCCCACATCTTCATGTCCGTGATCAAACCAGGAAAGACAATTGGATGAAGTCAGAATCTCAGTGTCTTCCTTTTTGCTTCTTTAGAAACACCCGGCGCAGCTCATCATCCCTTCATGTCTACGTATTTTTTGTATACACAAAACACTGGCATCCAAAAAAAGTTGGTGGGCCCAGGAGCCACTGCCAGCCGCCTCTGAAGCCTTCCCCAAGCCGCAGCATCAGTCCTCGGTCCCTCATCCGTCATCGGACATCGTAACTGAGGATGTGGTCCCAGCTAGTAAAAGTGGTATTATAATCTCCATGGGTCGGAGTGGCCTAAACCGGATCAGGTGAGCTACAAAGACGTATAACAGGTGTGTGTAATGCTGCGTTCCTTTTAGCTCGGATGGTGAAACTACAAGTGAGTTTTACAACTACAGCTGTCGCACTGCTGCGCTCCACCACTGTGAAATCAGGGTTGGTGGGTCTTCTCCAACTTTTCCAGTGGAAAGTCTGACTCGAGGGATTTCCTATTTCCAACTTAAGACGGATCAGTATAATCCCTCTTTGATAATAACTCCTCTCTATGACATCACAAAAATCAAACAATAGAGAAAAACTTGTCAGACTGAGTGTTTGCAGCCATCTGCAGCCAGGATTCCTCATGCATACACTCGCCTCATTATTGCAAACTTTGGTCACATTTAATATGAAGAGGTAAGCAGAGTAGGTCCAATTAAAAGGTGCTTTTAAACTAAATAAACCTAATCCTTGTGTAATGACGATCTCATAAGCTACTGATATGCAGTGAGAATGTCTCCTAAACTAAAGGTGAAACCAGGAGAAATCAGAAGCCTGTTTGCTTGAAACAAAGCTCCACTTCCATCAGTCCAATCCAATTAGATCCATCAAACATGTAAATGCAGCAGCAGACGGACACATCGGATCTTTGAGTACTCCGCCCGCCGGCCTATCACGAGTCAGCGTCGGCTCGCCAGACAGACGAGGACTGAACCAGCTCCACGTGTGCATGAAGAGCCTCAGCAGAGCGGCTCACATGGTCAGCAATGTCCTTTCAGTCCACACGAGCAACGTTTGGAGGCAACTGCAAGTCACCACAGCCTCACAGCGTGTGTGTGCGTGTGTGTGTGTGTGTGTGTGTGTGTGTGTGTGTGTGTGTGTGTGTGTGTGTGTGTGTGTGTGTGTGTGTTTACTAAAGTGAGCCTTAGACTGCAGGACTTGTGGGCAAACATGGAAGTGAGAGGTGAAGGTGGCAGGAGCTCAGAGGTGGGCACTGTACGTATTTGTGTGTGTGCGTGTGTGTGTGTGTGTGTGTGTGTACGTGTGTAGATAGAGACAGAGGGCAGATGCCGGCCTGGTATGTCTCCACTGATACACTCTCCGTCTGGCATAATAAAGACCATGTGGAGTCAGACAAACTGTGACCGCTGTGCTCTGCGAAGGATAAAAATCCATTATGCACATAGAGACACACACTTACACAGCCCTACACACACACACAAAGAGTGAAAAAAAGATAGAGGGAGCGAGGGAGGAAGAGACGTGCCTCAAAACCCTGCTCATTTATAATGCATACGCCGAGCTCGGGCTTTGAACAACAAACCCGATGCTCTCCTCCTCCTCCTCCTCCTCCTCCCTCAGCCGTGGAGGGGAAAACCCACAGCCTGCACCGACTGCTTCTCACAGGCAGGGACACGCTCAAGGAGAAGGTTTATCCATTATGGGGGTTTGAAGTCAGCTCGCGTGGGCCACACTGACCGGCCTGATCGATTCTGACACTGAGAACGATTACTAAGGCTCTAACGTCTGCTGCATAAGCACTACGTCATCTAACATGTACAGGAAACAGACCTTTGGTGTGGATTTGGTTTATTAACTGAGGATGATGTAAATCTGTTCATCTTTAAAAATCTGCAAAAAATCCCGCTGAGAGGGCCAAAACATTCCGGACAAATCAGACGGCACAACAGCGGTGAACGTAGGCTAACAAGATTCCAGCGAGCTGAATTTCGGGCAAACTGTGCATGTGTGGGGAAAGATGGCACACATTTCTTAAAGAACTGCACACTAGTGACTTAGTTTAATCGTGGATCGAGCAGCCCGGTCCAGGAGGGAACCGTCACCTCAACTGGGAGAGTATTTTGGGCTCTTGCTAATGTAAGTGGAGTGGGAGATTAACAAGCATGCTTTTGATCTGGTCTATGTTCCCGCCTTCACTTATGATCGTGAGCTGTGGGAAGGGCATGAAAAAACTCCAGATCCAAAGTACAGATACTTTGGAGCCTCCAAAGGCTGATGAGCTCGGCCATACAGGGCGGCAAACAAACAGAAGCAAGTTGATCATCCTAGAGGAGGCATTTTAGACAAATCCAGGACGCGAGGAAGAGACGATGTGTCTCTGAGCTGGAGGAGGAAGCTGAGGAAAGGGAGATCAGAGCATCTCTGAGGAAAAAGGTGGATGGACGGATACTACATTTTTGTGTTTTTTACTTACAGTTGTGGTCAGAGGCTTACATCCAGTCGGGTAATTTTAATGATTTCTTTTTCAAGAGTGGAATGATTGTACAGAATAAACCTTCAGTGGCCTTAAGAACAAGAAGTGTGTGCCCAAGTTTGAATTTTGGATTAAATATCATCCAGAAAGGGACAGAAGGATAAATGCTGGCTGAAATATACACAAACACCCCCACTAATATTAAATTAAACATCCCTTAGTAAGTTGCACCTCAACCATCAGCAAGCCTGGCATGAATGAAGCTGGAAGCCGCTCTACTTGGAAAAAGTGGTAGTCATTTAAATTGTTTGGTTTCGTGGAACAAACACAGCTTTTAAACGTTGTCCAAAACTTTTCAGTAAGATTGAGACTTGGGACCCCCACCATGCTTGACAGTTGGTAGAGTCGTCTTGGGCTTTATAGAAGGCATTTTGGCTCGTCTTTGGGGGCAGCTGCAAATTTCAGTCAACCTTGAAGGTCTCAGTTTTGGAGCAGGGGCTTTTTTTCTTGGTCGGGGCCCTCTCAGTCCGTGGTGATATAAAACTGTGGACGCTGGCACTGGCCTTTCAGCAGTCTCCAGATCATGCCAAGCTTGAGCCTTACTGGCTCCTGGGATGTTCCTGATAGTTTTTTCAGACCTCAGCAAAGACTGACCTCCTTGGTCGTTCTGTTCTGAGTGTTGGTCAGTCCAGTGAGTCCTGTGCTTTTAAACTATTCCTTATTATGCTGGCAAAGAGAAACTACCAGTTGTAGTCATTCCTGATTACCAGTGAGAACTTAATAGGTCTGTATTTGAGCCTGCGTATCCACTCGTGCATCCAAATCTTGTTTTTAAAGTGATTAAGGATGTATGTGGTCGAATCACTCCAGACTGGAAAAAGCACAGCTCAAAGAAATCATTAAAGGCCTAAACTTACCAGGACGTCCATCCTCGTGATGGATGTATACAGACTTCTGACCACAACTGTATGTGCAATATGTCTGGTAACAGACTCATAATAGTCCAAACCCTGGTTTATGTTTTGCTTGGCGTTCGGTTCAACTTTTTCCCCTCTCCCGGTTTTAGGCACTAAAAACTTGGTTAGGCTGAAGAAAAACTGCTTCTAGGCCAGAGAGTGAGAACAAGCTTACGTGCAGCACAAACATATTAAAGCAAAGACTGCACTGTATGATTTGCACATTAGGTGACAGGAAGTGATTTATATCCCACTAACAACAAACTAACTTGAACGTTAAGACTGAAACGTCTCAGCAGGAACTTCATCAGCGGTTGAGCTGATGGCAGAGGTCGAGATTCAGACTCGTGTAATAAATCCTTGAAGGAGCAGAAAGTAAAGCAGTGAGCTATCCTCGTATCACTGAACCACAACACCTCGTCTCACTTTAGTTTTTATCTTTGTTGTAATGTACTGAATTTTAACTCAAAGCTGGACCTGCGACAGACTCCTGTTAGGAAATAGCGAGTTTAAATGGGTGAATCACATCAAGTAACGGCTCGACTACTGAGCGGTGACAAGCAGGGAGCACAGCATGAATAAAATATAGACATTCACTCTGCACAGGCCTGCCTGCTGCCTCCTCTGTTTCTGTAGGAAGGATGTGTGTGTGTGTTTGTGTGTGTTTGCGTGCGTGTGTGGGTGCGTGCGTGCGCGCCCAAATTGAGGTCCATTAAATGCATGAGATGTAGGTCAAAGCGTGGAAGACACCAGACATGTTCTGTTGTTCCTCTGCTGTTAACACAGCCTGGCACACCAGACTTCTCCGTCTGCAGCCAAATGCTCAGTCAGACGGAGCTTTTTAAAATATACAGCACGGACGGCGAGTTGTCATCTCGCTCCGGTTAAGTCTCTGATGGCTCGGAGATCCAGGCCGCCGCCCTCTTTCTGCTCTGCACGCACCCAAAGAGGAAGCAAAACACACTCGTGGACACCGTCGTCACTTTCAGAGAGGTTTCATTATCTGTCTATTTTTACCCATGTGTCACTCTTCACTGACTGTGTCACACGTGCATCACTACACAACTATTTCATTTTCACTTTCTATATCATTACTTCCACATTTTCCTGCTTTGTCACCAAGATATATAAATTAGGGTGCCCATATTTGGATTTCTAAAAAAGAGGACACTCTACTCCTCATGAATAACTTTAATACAACTGTTTGCATAAAAAAAAATTTAACATTTTTCCACAATTTAAATGATGCCTTCTCTGCGTGGTTAATGACTCTTGAAATAAAAAAATTCAGTTAGGCTTTTAAAAGTCATCAAGTACAAAAATAAATAACTTAC